>PISX010029256.1:0-20264 GCA_004024625.1 Mellivora capensis | reverse complement strand
GCCGGGAGCCAGCACCCCCACCCCCGCGTGGTCTCATCCCGTATATCACCTCAAATTCACTTCTCCATTTCTCCATGCATCCTACCTTCTAGTAAGTGGTCACTTTTCTGTTCTTAGAATTGCTGCTCTTCTTCTCTTTGATCTCCTTTTGAGTTTGTAGGCATTTAGAATGGTTTGATAACTATCTAGCTGAACTCCTGGAACCTAAGGGTATTTAGGTCTCTTACTGCTCCGCCATCTTGCTCCTCCTCTGAAGAAACACTTTAATTAGAAGGCACAGCCTATCAGGTTAGGCTATTTAAAAATGACAACAAAGTTTAGCTATATACTGTCTATAAAAGATGAAACTTAAATATACTTAGATAGTTGAGCAAAAATTGATAAAAAAAAAAATACCGTGAAACCAATAACAGAAAATTATAGTGGCAATATTCATCATAGACCAAATAGGCTTCAAGTTATGGGAACTTGTTATGGAGAAAGAAGAATA
This sequence comes from Mellivora capensis, assembly GCA_004024625.1. NCBI lineage: Eukaryota > Metazoa > Chordata > Mammalia > Carnivora > Mustelidae > Mellivora > Mellivora capensis. The sequence goes on along the minus strand of PISX010029256.1, from coordinate 19,774 downwards.
TTTCATAAGAGTGAAAGAATTGCAAGTTGGTGCAACCACTCTGGAAAACAGCATGGAGATTCCTCAAAAAGTTGAAAATAGAACTACCCTATGACTCAGCAATTGCACTACTGGGTATTTACCCTAAAGATACAAATGTAGTGATCCAAAGGGGCGCGTGCACCCGAATGTTTATAGCAGCAATGTCTACAATAGCCAAACTATGGAAAGAACCTAGATGTCCATCAACAGGTGAATGGATAAAGAAGATGTGGTATATATACACAATGGAATACTATGCAGCCATCAAAAGAAATGAAATCTTGCCACTTGCAATGACGTGGATGGAACTAGAGGATATCATGCTTAGTGAAATAAGTCAATCGGAGAAAGACAACTATCATATGATCTCCCTGATATGAGGAAGTGGAGATGCAACATGGGGGGTTTGGGGGGTAGGAAAAGCATAAATGAAACAAGATGGGATCAGGAGGGAGAAAAACCATAAGTGACTCTTAATCTCACAAAACAAACTGAGGGTTGCTGGGGGGAGGGGGGTCAGGAGAGGGGAGTGGGGTTATGGACATTGGGGAGGGTATGTGCTATGGTGAGTGCTGTGAAGTGTGTAAATTGTAATTTGTGTATAAAGTGTGTAAATCACTGTGTGATTCACAGACCTGTACTCCTGGGGATAAAAATACATTATATGTTTATAAAAATATTAAAAAATTTTTTAATTAAAAAAAATAAATTGTAGCACAGAAGGGAAAAAAAAGAAAGTTAAAAATAGAGCTATCATGTAACCCAGCAATTTCAGGTAAATACCCTGGGTATTCACCCCAAAGATACATGTGTGAAAAGATATGCATGCCAATGTTTATAGTAGCAATGTCCATGATAGCCAAACTGTGGAAGGAGCCAAGATGCCCTTTAACAGATGAATGGATAAAGAAGATGTGGTCCATATATACAACGGAATATTACACAGCCATCAGAAAGGATGAATCCCCATGATTTGCACTGACATGGTTGGACCTGGAAGGGATTATGCTAAGTGAAATAAGTTAAACAGAGAAAGACAATTATCATATGTTTCACTTATATGTGGAACATTAGGAATAACATGGAGGACATTAGGAGAAGGAAGGGAAAACTGAAAGGAGGGAAATCAGAGAGGGAGACAAACCATGAAAGACCATGGACTGTGAGAAAAAACAGGGTATAAGAGGGGAGGAGGGTGGGAGATGGGTTAGCCCGGTAACAGGTATTAAGGAGAGCATGTATTGCATGGACCACTGGGTGTTATGCACAAACAATGAATCATGGAACACTACATCAAAAACTAATGATGTACTAAGGTGACTAATGTAACATAATAAAATAAAATAAATAGAAAGTATCAACTCATTAGAAATAGTCATCAATCATAAATCAATAGTAACAAATAACATTATTAAAATAATAAGAACAGAAAGCAATGAGAGTGAACAGAACAACAAAACAGAAAATCAACAAAGGAGAAAATTGTCTTTAAAAATTTTTCATGAAGGGACACCTCAGTGGTTCATTCAGCTGAATGTTGAACTCTTTCATTTCCACTGGGGTTGTGCTCTCAGGGTTGTGTGATTGACCCCAAGTCCAGCTCTGTGCTCAGCGAGGAGTCTGCTGCTCTCTTAGTAAATTTCAATTATTTATACAGTATTACCAATATAGTTACCAAGTTATACATTAGATACTCAGACCTTACTCATTTTGTAATTGAAGGTTTGTCCCCTTTTACCAACATCTTATTTCCTCCACCTCCAACTTGGGCCTGGTAATCACTTTTCTATTCACTGTTTCTATGAGTTCATTTTTTTTTCTTAAAGATTCCACATATAAGTAATAACATGCAGAGATGGCATGGAATCAATAGAATAAAGAAAGCAAAATCTTTTCAAAAATTGGCATGAGAACACCATTGAGAGAAATACCCATAAAGGAAAAGCAAATTAACATCAACTCTTACTTCATAAAACTTACTTCAAGAAGGATCAAGGATCTACATGTTAAAGTTAATTATAAAAAGCATTTAGTAGAAAAGAGAGTATCTTTGTGATATGGATGTATACACACATTTCTTAGAAAGGGCATAGATAACAAAATCCATAAAAGGAAATGGCATGGATAAATCATACTTCATCAGAATTCTGATGACTGAAAGACATTCTTAATAAAATGTAGAGGCAAACCAAAGATAGAAAATATTTTATTTATAATTATAATACAGAGCTGACAAAAGACTTGCATCCAGTATACATAAAGAACAGTAACAACTTAATGAAAAAGTCAAATAATTAAATGAAAATATCAAAAAATGATAGCAGAATGATTAGTTACCCATGTAAGAGTGTTGCACATCATTGGTCTCTCCCTCCCTCTGAGACTCCTCTTTTGCTTTTTTTTTTTTTTTAAGATTTTATTTATTTGACAGAGAGAGAGAGAGACCACGAGAGAGGGAACACAAGCAGAGGGAGTGGAAGAGGCAAAAGCAGGCTCCCCACAGAGCAGGGAGCCTGATGCTGGGCTCAATCCCAGGACCCTGGGATCATGACCTGAGACGAATGCAGTACTTAATGACTGAGTCACCCAGGTACCCTTCCTCTATTGCTTTAATGAAGCAAAGCTGCAGTGCCCAGAACTCCTCTTTGGAGAGGCGCATGGAAGGAACTGAAGTCCTCAGTCCAACAACACAATGAGAACTGAATCTTGCTCACAACCAAATGAGTGAGCTTGAATCCCATCCTTTCCCAGTAACATCTACAGATGACTAAGGCTGCAAATACACTTACACTTGCTGGCACTCCAGAGAGAGATTCTGAGCCAGCAGACCCAGCTTAGCAGTGCCAAGATTGTTACCACCCCCCCCAAAAAAAATTGTGAGATAATATATGTTTGTTGCTTTGAGTTACTAAGTTTTGTGGTAATTTACAATACAACAATAGATACCTAATACAGTGACTTTGTAAAAAAATCAACTGATTTATTGGCTCCATTTTCTGTCTCTATGTTGACCTATTTGTCTATCTTAACCCCAAGAATACACTCCCATGATTTTTGTAATTTTCAAACTTAGTATTGCAAGTCCTCTAATTTTTTTAATTCTTTCTCAAAACTGTTTTAGTTATTCTGGGCCCATGTTGATTTTAGAATCATACTACCAATTTCTGAAATAAGTAAGTAAATAAATAATAAAAGCCTGAAGTGATTTTTGACTGAGATTGCATTGAATTTAGGTCATTTGGAAAGAGTTGACATCTCAACCACATTGAGTTTTCTAAAATATGAATATGATAGATACCCTTCTCTCACTCTATATTATTTTTTGTCTTTAATTTTTTTCTGCAATGTTCTCTAGTCCTTAGTGTTTTCTTTTTTTTTAAGATTTTATTTGTGAGCAGGAGAGAGAGAGACAGAGCAAGCACAAGCAGAGGGAATGGCAGGCAGGAGAGAAGCAGGCTCCCTGCTGAGCAAGGAGCCTGATGTGGGGCTTGATCCCAGGACCCCAGGATCATGACCCAAACCAAAGGCAGCTGCTTAACTGACTGAGCCACCCAGGTGCCCTTCTGTAGTCTTTAGTATAGGAAACATGTATATTACATATTATGTAGCATAGGAAATTTACATATTTTAATTTTTCCTATGTATGTTTGATATTTTTGGTGGCATTATTATTTTATAAATTTCATTTGTCCATTGGTATTTGCTAGAATTAGAATTAATTGTATATTCACATTGCCTTTTGGGACCATGTTAAATTTAATTTTTACTTGTGGCACTTTTTTAGTAGATTCCATAGAGAATGTGTAAATCATTTTCTGCAAACAAGTCAACAATTTTACCTTTTCTTTTCCAATCCTTATTTTCCTTTTCCTCTTCCTTTCAACACCTCCCGACACCCTTTATTTTCACTAGATTGGACTTTCAGTAAAATGTTAAATACAAATTAGGACAGCAGATATCTTTGCCTTCTTCCTGATCTTTGTGGATAATCATTCAATATTTTACAATTAAGCATGATGATAGCTACAGTGAGTTTTTTTTTGTTGTTGTTGTTGTTGTTGTTGTTTTTGTTGCATAATGGTGCTTTATTAGAATGCGGAATTTCTCATCTGTTCTTGGCTTCCTAGGAGTTATTATAATGAAGAGGTGGTAAATTTAATCAAATGCTTTTCTGCATTTACTGAAATGATCATTTTTGCCCCTCCTCATTCTATTGATGTGAATTGTGTTGCTTGATTTTCAAATGTTAAAACAAGCTTGCACTCCTGAGATAAATTGCACTTGATGATTTATTATCCTTTTTAAAGACTGCTGGAAAGATTTACTAATATTTTATTAAGTATTTTATGTCCATGTTCATGAAGGATATTGATCTACAATTGTTTTTCTTTTAATGTTTTTGTTGGGTATTGGTATCAGTATTATGTCAGTTTTATAAAATGTATAAGGAATTGCCTTTTGCATTTTGAAAAATTTTATGTTGAATTTGCATTTTCTCTCATGATGTTTCTTTGAATTGTTGTGAAGTCATCTGGGGATGGATTGTTTTTTGTGGAAAGATTTTTTATTATTACAAAGTTATAAATTATTAAAATGAAAAAAATAATTTTGTAATAGATATTGAGATTTTTAGATTTTCTATTTCTACTTGTTTTTAACCTTTGTCAGTTTTCCTTTCCAGAGGTTTGTACCATACCATAAACTATGGTAAAGAATTTATTGTCATAAAGTCTCTTAACACTAGTCCCTTATTATCTTCTTAATCTTTATAGACCTATAATGACATCCCTTCTTTTACCCCTCATGTTGGGAGTTTGGGTTTTCTCTCTTTATCTTAACCATTCTTGCTAGATTTTTGACAAATTTTATTACTTTTTTCAAAGCACTGAGTTATCAATTTTTGTATTTATCATTTTTCTATTTTAGAGGCTTCCAGTATTTATTTTTTTTCCTTCTACTTACTTTTGGTAGAATTTGCTGTTTTTCTAGCTTCTTAAGGTAAAGCTAAAGTAATTGGTTTCAACCCTTTTTTCTTGTCTACTGTAGTCATTTAAATAGATTTCATTTTCTCTAAGCACCTCTTTAGTTATAACCTACACATTTAGGAATGTCATGTTTTCATTATCACTCAGTTTGAAATACTTTTCAATTTTCTTTTGATAACTTGTTTGACTCATGAGTTATTTAAAGTGGTATTACTAAATTGCCACATAATTGGGGATTTCCTGGATCTCTGAATGCTGTTTATTTCTAACTTAAAATCCTTTTGGCCAGAGAATACGTTCTGTGTGATTCCATCATTTTATATTGATTGAAACTTATTTAATGACCTAGAATATTGGTATACCTTGGTGACTGTCCCATATACAACTGAAAATAAGGGATATCTGCAGTTTTGAGGGGAGATATTCTATAAATGTCAGTTAGGTCAAGTTTCATGATAGCATTTTTCACATCTTGTCTTTTACTGACTTTTGTATACTTACTCTATCAATTACTCATAAAGGAGTCTAAAAATACCCAGCTGTAGTTTCTCTTAGCTCTCTGCTCTGCCCTTAGCTTTTCATTTGAAAGCCTGACTGGTCTTGATCATTTAATTTCACTCAGTTCCCCTCCCACCCACCTCTGCTCTTGGAGGGTATTTGTCTCGCAGCAGGGGAAGGGCCCATGTGCCTCACTGCAGTATCTCCCAGCACTTGTCCTGCATCCAGCCTTTCACATGCTATCCTTGAGCCTTCAGTGAAGATCAGTTTCAGAGAGTTGGTGGGTGGGATGGTGGCTAAGGTGGATCAGAACTTCAAATTACCATGCAAGTCCACTCACAACCATAGCAAGTATGTAAAAAATTTTTGTATATTCTGGGGGGCCTGAGTGTCTCAGTCAGTTGAGTGTTTGATTCTTGGTTTCAGCTCAAGTCTGGATCTCAGGGTTTTGAGAGCAAACACCACATGGGCTTGGTCCAGTGGGGGTCTGCTTGAGATTCTCTTTCTCTCCCTCTGCCCCTTCCCCTACTCATCCCTCTTTCTCTCTCTTAGATAAATAAATATTTAGGAGTTCTTGTATATTCTCCTAAACCTCCTCCATGATAGAATATTTTCCCCTTTACAACTCTCCATGAGCCATCAGTTTCATTTATCCTATAATGTGTTTATCCTTTCCTGGAATTTAGTACATTTGCATTCTCAATCAAGTTTCTGATTTTTTTTAACTTTAATTTTGTTGCATAACCAGCTTGTTTTGGTTGGTAGTGTAGAAACAATGGATTTGTGCAACTTTCTAAATACTAACAGGAGGAGAAAGTCTGTTTCAGTTGATTTTTCATTTTAGGTATTACTTTTTAAAGTCTATTTTTGAATATGTAAAACATTTACTTGGTTCAAAACCAGAAGTATGTAAAAAGTATAATGTGAGAATTTTTTTTACTTATTAATTTTTATTTTTTATAAACATATTTTTATCCACAGGGGTACATGTCTGTGAGTTGCCAGGTTTACACACTTCACAGCAATGTGAGAATTTTTATTTTAATTCTTCTTTTCTCCTTTAAAAAATAATGTCTGTGTTTTGCTTCTCTTTTTTAGTATTTCTATTTTTCAGTATAAATATGTGGGTATGTGTGTGTGATATGTAGATAGATAATGTAGGTAGATTATTTCACATCCATTCTTACATAAAAGTAGCATTCTAAAAATTGTTTTTTACTTTGTTGGATAATAAACAACAACAAAAATTATAGTTGATTATAACATAGAAAAGTAAAATAATGGTAAGAATAGAGACTAGTGAATAATAATAAATGAACATATTTGTGTAATCACTATAGTTGCCAAGAAATAAAGTATTAATTGAAGTCCATAACTCTCCCACATGTCCCCTCTAAATTATTACACTCTTCTTTGTCACAAATACATCAAATATCCAGGATTTTACCATCACTAATTAGTCCTTCTAGCTTTGAAATTTTATAGGTGAAAGTGTGCAGACTTTCTTTTGTCTGACTTATTTTTTCAACAATGTATTTGTAAGAGCCAACAGTGGTTTTATGAAAAGCCTTAGTTCATTCATTTTTATAGCTTCATGCTACTCCAATGTCTGAATATCATGAAATTTTGCTTCTTTATTCTTCATTGATGTTTGCTATTGGAAATTGCATTTTAAAATTACACATCATCTAAAAAATTGTAGCTTTAATACTTACTTTCTGATCCCTATACATTTGCTTTCTTTTTCTTACCTTACAATGTCAAATAAAAGGAATAAGAGCAAACATATTAGTTGCTAAATGTCATAATTTTTTTTTTAAGATTGAGTTAAACGTTTATATTTTGGGTTTACTAGCAGTTTTTAATTGTGCCATCAGTAGAGGTTGAATTTTATCCCATGATACCTGCGTATCTTTTGAGATATTTTTATCTTGTTCTCTTAATGAGTCATATTACATTGATTTTTGAATGTTAAACCAACTCTGCAGTCCTGAGATAAACTTAAATTGGAAATAAATATTGCAATTTTAATGTATTACTGTATATTTTTTACAAATATTAACTTTTAAAATTATCATTTGTATTTATAAGTAGGATGGGCTGGTACTTTTACTTTCATATAGTGCCTTCATTGTGTCTTAAAACCAATTTAATTCTGTTTTCCTAAAATAAGATGGTGAGTGCTCCATCTTGTCTCATCCTCTGGAATGATCTCTATAAGCCTGGTGTTATTCCAGCATTACAAGTTTAGCAGGTTGTCTTGTGAAATCTTGTGGGACTGCCCTTTCCTTTGTGAAGAGTTATTATCATTATTTTTTTTTAAGGATACAATTTCCTTGGGAGAGCTCAGTTGGTTACCCATCTGCCTTAGGCTCAGGTCATGATCGCAGGGTTCTGGGATTGAGTCCCACATCAGGCTCCTTGCTCAGCGGCAAGCCTTGTTCTACCCCTGGCTTTCCTCCTGACTTATGCTCTCTCTCACTCTCTCTGTCTCAGATAAATAAATAAAAAGTCTTTTTAAAAAAAGGATACATTTTTCTTAATAGAGAAAGGACCATTTACATTATTTCCCTGTTCCTATGTCAATTTTAGTAAGTTATGATTTTTCTTTTCTTTTTTTAGTTATGATTTTTCTAAGAATATGTTCAATTCATCTAAATTATGAACTTTATTATCAAAAAGTTGACCATAATACCTTCATTTTTAATTGTGATCTCCTCCTCCTTCTAATTCTGGGATTTTTTTTCTTTTTTCTCTTCATTAATATTAAATATTTTAAATAATTTTTTTACTCTTTCTAAGAAAACAATTTTTGTTTTTGTCAATCCTTTCTGTTATATTTTTGTTCTCTATTTCGTTTATTTCTTTTCTTACTATATTGATATTTCTTCATATATTTCTTTTGTGCTTTCTTTTTGGGTTTAATTTACTTTTGTTGTCTCTGATTCTTGCCCATGATCACTCATTTTCTTATTTTATGTAAGCATATCTTCAGCACAAACTATTTTTCTCTGGAGAACTCTTATACCCTCTAATTTATATAGCACTTAAAATGAATTGCTTTGCATTTGGTTTTGCCAAAGAGTTTCAATAGTTTTCCAAGCATTTCAATTTTACTTTTGTTTTTCTCATTTGTGAATTATCATGAGTTTCATTTACATAGGAGACAGAGGACATTTTTATCCACCCAAAGCCCTAGGCAGGAGCATGCTCACTTCTCATTTCCCAGGGCCATAGGGAAAGAAGCAGGTATTCTCTTTCTCTTATCATTCAGGTACAAGACTTCCATGATTTTGATTCTGAAATAGGCCTCATTTGCTTTCCTTGACTCATTTGAACCCAAAGCCAAGTATTCGGTTTATTTATTTATTTAAGGATTTTAGTTATTTATTTGTCAGAGAGGGAGGGAGAGAGAGAGAGAGAGAGAGAGAGGGAGAAAGCGAGCACAAGCAGAGTGTCAGGCAGAGGCAGAGGGAGAAGCAGTCTCCCTGCTGAGCAAGGAGCCTGATGTGGGACTCCATTCCAGGATGCTGGGATCATGACCTGAGCCAAAGGCAGCCGCTTAACCAACTAAGCCACCCAGGCATCCCCGCAAGTATTCTGTTTCTAAGACAGTACTAAAATGCCAGATCTTCCCTCTGAGGCCTCAATCTGTTATGCTTTACTGCAGGCTTCTGCAGTGATATCTAAGGGCTTATTATTAATTCTACTTAATTTTTCTCCTTGTGTCTGGGTTTTCTCTTAAGTTTTGGAATAGGTCTTTCATTGGGATAGAGGGTTATACTAAGTCTTTCATCATATTGCTGGACTTATGATTCTGGGCTACCTTTATAAAAGTTGGACTGGAGTCTGATTATTTTGTATGTTTCAAATGAGGGAGTGACAATATCAATGCGGATATGATAGAAATGAAGGGATACATTTGGATGATCAGAGAACAAGACAAAATGAATGAATTGCGTAACATGCATTTTATTCTTTTGGCAAGATAGCCAACATAAACAAATGCCATTCCCAAGTCACCTTGGATATAAAAAGTCTTAGCAAAAAATGTGTCTCTGGAATTAAGTATAAATAAATCAGAACATAAGAATTATACTTCTCCATAATGCAAATTTATGTGGAATTTGAAGTTTAATATAAGTCTACACTTGGGAAAAATCTAAGCCTATCAACATGTGCTGGGTTTTAGTGAACTTGGCTTCATTCACCCCTAACTTAGAGTGTTCTAAAGTTTGCAATTAAAAGCTACAACTGAATGGTGGCTGAACTCATTAGTACAGAGTTACAAAAGCTTTAGAAAAATCACCTAAATTGTAGACCTTGGGCTATTCACAAGGCTTCCTTGGTTTTGGCAAATCAATGTTTTTAAAGTGTTAATTGTGTGGCTGGGGAAGGGATTCTGTATTTATTGCTTACAGTCTTTTATTCTACCTCAGACTCAAAGATGTGCATCACTAGAATGCCACCATTCAATCACCCAGTATAAAACCTCCTTCTTTTTTTTTCTTCAAAATTTTGGAGCAGTTTCGAGTTTACTGCAAAATTCCCCATAGCCCCCTGCCTCCACACATGCATAGCATCCCTTGTTATCAAAATCCTCCACCAGAGTGGTTCATTTGTTAAAACTGATAAACCTACACTGACACATAAAGACCAACCAAAGTCTGTAGTTGACATTAGGGTTTACTCTTGATGTTGTATATTCTACGGGTTTAGACAAACATATAATGACATAGATTCACCATTATAGTATCATAGAAAGTATTTTCACTTCCCTCAAAATCTGTTCGCTGCCTCAACACTTTTGCCTTTTCCAGAATGCCATATAGTTGGAATGTATTGTATGTAGTCTCTTAAATTGGATTAATTCACTTAGTAACATGCCTTTGAGTTTTTATTTCACCCATTCCTAACTCCATTTCTTTTTCTCAGAACAGGTACCATAATATATAAAACATCACATGGTTGGGAGCATATATTCATGCTCAAAATGATCAGATTGTATTAGATAATATTGGTAGCCTGATAAATCCCTTAACTCTGTGAATGTTGACTGATAACACTCCCAGTTGCCCCTTGTCTGGAGAATTGCTCTTAGCTGCATGGGAGACCTATCTCTTACCCTGTTTGCTCCCATATTTCCTCACAAGAACCCCTCTCTCAGGCTCTGCTTTTAGAGAATCTAAACTAAGACACTGGTTTGTCATAGAAATTAACAATGTGATTCACACACACATACACACACACATATAAATGCAAATATTATATGATTTATAGGTTTTATAAGTTTAAAATGTATATGTAATTTGAGTATACTCTAAATATTATAGATAAATAGAACAACTGTGTAAATTTTAAATATATCAAATATTATATTTGTACATTTATATAATATATGATTTATTATAAAATATAATTATAAAATATATGAATTATATAATATATCATATATCATATATAAATATATTATATATATATAAAACAAAAGAACCAAAAATAATCAGAATAATTTGAAAAAGAGTAACAAGAGGAGGGATCCTCTCTGATAGGTGTTATGATTAAGCAAATATTATATCATTTAAAGAGAGCTTTAAAGCTTTGAGATTTTCAGGAACAGGGGTATCAACTTAAATAAGGGAACAGAATAGAGAATACACATATATGCATATATATATTTATATAAACATATTCAAACACATGGTAGGTAACAGAAACATGCTGAATGAATGGAAAATTGATATGTGATAGAATTGACTTACAAATAAGTTGGGAAAGAAAGGATAGTTCAGCAAATGTTTCTGGAACAATAGTTTATGTGAAAAAAATATTATAGCCCATCTTCACACTATAAAAACAAATCAGTCACAGTCAGTTAAAAAATCTAAATGTGAAAAGTAAAACTCAAAAATGTTTAGCATAAAATATCTTTATGATATTGGTAAAGGAGAGTATAGTTGGTTATTTTATCCACAAAAAAATATAAATAGAGGAAAATGTGGATTGGTTTTACTATTAAAAAAGTTTTTGTATCTAAAGTGTAAACACATTAAAAAGATAAACCACAGATGAAGAAAGTTACTTGCAATATATAAAACTGACAAAGGACTAGTTCTTCCTATATATAAAAGTTACTATAAATCAGCGAGAAAAGAGATGAAAATGGAAAAATAGACAAAAGATATGAAAAGGCAAATCCAAAAGAGTAAATAAAAACAAGATTTTCAACCTCAGATGATGCTTCATAGTCATCAGATAAATAAAGTTCTAAAACAACAGCTAACAATCCCTGAATGTGCCACATGTTGACAAGGACATGGAGGAACAGGTACATTCATGCCTGGCTGCTGAAAACGTAAATCAGTATTACCACTTGGGATAACCATTGGCAATATATAGGGAAATGTAACTACCAAAGCCACAGGAATTCCAGTTGTAGTTTTATGCCATAGGTGAGCCCATGTGTAAAAAAGAAAAAAAAAATGCTTACCTCAACATTATTTGTAATGTCAGAAGTATTGAAATAATCTGCCCATCAACAAGACAAGGAAAAATAATATATGTGGCTTTATACAATGAAATACTCTACAGTCAAAGTGAATATACCTGATGTGCCAGGAACAACAGAAAAAAATTTAAATGTAATGTGGAATATATCAAGCTAGTTTCAAAGGGATATACATAGTATGATGTCTTTTTTATAAAGTTTTAAACATGGAAAGTAATACTATGTGTTACTCCTGCACAAATACACATTTGGTAAAAATATAGAAGCATGAATGGAAATGACCAGTAAGGTCAGACTTGCTTTAAACTCTGGTCAGGGGAGGAGGGAGTGTGTTCTTAGAGGTTTAATTTTCAGCTACATGTGGGTTGAATTTTACCAGTAATGTTTTATTCCTTAAGCTGAGTGGCGGTATGTGGGTTTTTTGTTGTATTATATAAACATTTCTCTCTTTTTTTTTAAAGATTTTATTTATTTATTTGACAGACAGAGATCACAAATAGGCAGAGAGACAGGCAGAGAGAGAGGAAGGGAAGCAGGCTCCCTGCCCAGCAGAGAGCCTGATGCGGGGCTCGATCCCAGGACCCTGGAATCATGACCTTGAGCCAAAGGCAGAGGCTTTAATCCACTGAGCCACCCAGCTGCCCCTATATAAACATTTTTATATCCCAAACTTTCTTGGAAAAAAAAAAGCATATATTTTTTGCTGTTTCCTATGTATTAAAACTTATAGACACACACTGCTTTGTTTTATATTTTATTCCTAAAGGATTTGTTTTGTTTCTTTTTTAGTATTACCTATAAAGCTCTATGTAGCCCTTCCTAAATGTTACTGAGTGCTGTGTCTATCACTCGCATTTTACTTTTATTCTTCCAGCAAGGGACAGATAATTCCCTTCCATGTTTTTGCCTGTCCTCTTGTAGACCTGTGTAGGAGGTTGCTTCGTGTATTGCTGGATCATAGAATATACACGTATGTAGTTTCACTCGGTATTCCCAGATAGCTCTACATCAGATGGTCCCAAATAACATCTCATTTTATACTTCTACCAGAAATGGGCGAGGGTTTCTATTTTCCCACAAACTTTTAGTTCATCATTGGTTAGCAAAATCTACAGCATCCTTTGTCAAACGGGAATTCTTAAATGTGATGTAGAAGAATTAATTCATCTTTACCTCATACTATGTAGGTTGGTGGTTGTTGTTGTTGTTGTTTTTTTTTTTTTGCATCTGATTTAGGAAGTTCATGGCTACCCCATGGTTGCAAAGGTATTTGGGGTTGAGGACAGGTTGTTCAAAAAGTTCTATCATTCTACCAGGGAAGTGCAGCTCTTTGAATGTTCTTTGTTCAAGAACTGTTCTTGAAAAAAGGAAAATGATCCTTCTCAACCATTCAGGAGGAATGTCCCTATAGTTTAAGGGGAGATGACTGCATTTAGAACACTAAAGCAAATGAACTGTCTGGGACACTCAGTGGAGTATGAGGTGTCCCAGAGAGGGCATTCTCACCTGTGAGTGAGACACTTGAAGCAAAACTTAACCCAGCCATACTTGGCTTAGCCTTTCCCTTTCTGCACCTCAGGGTTCTCGTGGATAGTATGAAAGGGATGGACAGTAAAATCTCTATTATCTCCTTAGTCTATGACAGAATATTTTTTTAACCAATTTATTAATTTCATCATTCCAGAGCTGCAGGAATCAAGTTTGGTGAGAATTTTTCACATGCCCTAGACCAAGCCATTTATGAATCAAGGTGATCTCAGAATCTAGGTGAGACCATATTAAACTGTTCACAATGTGTATTACTTTAGCTTAACTGCCATACATATCAAATCTCAAGCCTCAATAATTCACTGCAATAGAAACCAATGTCTCATCCATGTACTTACTTATTTATTTTTTAAAAATACTTAATTTATTTATTTTCGAGAAAGAGAGTGAATACGAGAGCAGGGAAGAGGCAGAGGGAGAGGGAGAAAGAATCCTGAAGCACACTCCATACTGACATGGAGCCAAAAGCGAGGCTGGGTCTCATGACCCTGAGATCATGACCTGAGCTGAAATCAAGAGTGAGCACTTACGTGACTGAGCCACCCAGGCACCCCAATGTCTCACCCATTTAAAGAACAATAAAGGGTTTCTAGTTGGGTAGCTTTGAAAGCCATCATTCAAGGACCTGGGATTTTTCCATCTGTGGTTCTTCTCTTCTTAAGGTTCTTGAAGTTCTTTCTAGTCACCTTCCAGATAGCAAAGAGAACAGAGTTCACTGTAGGAGGCTATTCTTGGCCTAAGCTTTGAAGTGGCACACATCACTACTCTTCACATTCTCTTGGCCAGAACAGAGCAGTCTCTGACACAACAAGAGTACCTGTCAGGAATCTGCAGGAGACAATTAGTTTTGTTTTAATTTTTTTAATTTTTAAAGATGTATTTATTTATTTTACAGAGTGAGTGTGCAAATGAGTCGGAGGAGGGGCAGAGGGAGAGAGAGAGAATCCTGAAGCAGACTCCCCACTGAGTGTGGGGCCCAATGTGGGGCTCTATCCCAGGACCATGAGATCATGATCTGAGCTGAGACTAGGAGTTGGCTGCTTAATGGACTGAGCCACCCAGACACCGCAGTTTTGTTTTAATTTTACAAGGAATGTGACAATATTACATAACAGTGCTTCAAAACTAGGGGGGAATCACCCATAATCCCATGCCAGGAATAAAGTATCTGTTAGTATTTATGCAGTTTTACATAGCTGTAATTTTAGAGGGATTGTACTTGAATAGTTCTCCCATTGTTCCCCTTCCCTCTCTCCTTCCTTCTCTCCTTCTTTTCCCTTCCTTACACTCCCTGTTTCCTTTCTCCTTTCTTCCCTCCCTCCCTCTGATTTTCTAACTTATTTAAACATTTTTGATTATCTACTGGGCCAGATACCAAGAACACAGAGATCAATAAGACACAGCATTTTAAATTTGCCCTCAAGTTCCACTAGTGTGAGAGCAGGCAAGTAACCAATCATTATACCGTAATATGGTGAGGGCTGATAGAAATAAATATTGTGGCAGGCCTTATCCCACCCCCCCAAATGTTTAGAGAAGGTTGTATCTGGACTGAGCAATAAAGGATACATAGACACTAGTGTAAAAAAAAACAACACCCTGAGTCTTCTGGAATGGGGGCACCATTTTCAAAGGCCCAGAAGCATGAGACAGAACAGTGAGCTCTGAAAACTGCACATGGTTGAGATTGATTGGAAAATAGAGTGTGTATGAGCAGTGGCGAGGGCTGAGTTGGGGGACTTCTGATGAGTCAAACTGTGAAAGATTTTTAATTCTGGTAAAGAGCTTTTAGTTTTAACACAAGAAGTATTATTGAATATTTTCATCAGAGAAGTGATATGATCAGAACCTTGTTTGAGAAAGATAAACCTGGTTACTGTGTGGGAAAAAAAATTGCAGGGGGAAGAAGTTGAAGGCAACAGCCCAGTTAAGGAACTAGTTTCACAATTCATATGAGGTATGATGGTGGGGGGACTTGTGTTTGATTGACTTTGGAGACAAACATGTAGTATTCAAGAGATTTTTCTGTGGTAGGACATATAGGGCTTAGGAATTGACTAGGTATGAAGAGTTGGAGAGAGAAATATGTTTGGATTGCCCCCAGGATTCCAGTTTGGATCATTTGATTGACAATTATTCCAGGAATGATTAGGGAAGAAGAGTGAATAATGAATTCAGATTTTAATTTTTAGGTACTTTTGGAAATATAAGCAGAGGAGAGTGGTAGGAGGTAGATTGTAAAACAGAAATTCAGGAGAGAGACCTATAGGGAAATTAATGTTCTTAATTAAATGTATAGGGTGAAAGAGGTTGTCTAGAGACCATGTATAGAGTATGAGGATCAATGTTTAAGTGACGAATAAAAGAATAAAAACTGACAATGGAGTCTGTGATGAGGCAAGCAAACAAATAAAGATGAGCCATGGAAAAAGAGTATCATTAAGTCACAGAAACTAGGGGAGAAAATTTTAAGGTCTGAGAAGAGATCAAGAAAAATAAAGATAAAAAAGTATCCATTAGATCTGGCATCAAACTGTTCATTGGCACCTTTGTGAGTACAGTTTTTATGGAAAAGAACCAGATAATTTGGATTGAGCTGTGAATGGAAGGTGAGAAATCAGAGATAATGACAGTGGGTAGATATTAATAAGGAAAAGAGAGAATAAAAAATAAAAATTTAAAATAGCAAAAAAAAAAAAAGAGAGAGAATAAGATAAAAGCTCTAATGTTAATTTGAAGAGGGATTTTTTTCCACAAGTGGAAAAAAAGTTTTATGATGTATAAATGCTTTCAGGAAAAATCTTGCAGAAATGGGTCCTTTGAAAATAACAGAATGATAATAGAAGGAAGAGTAATTAATAGGGTGAGGTTTTGAGGAGATAGAACTGGATGAATAAACTTTTCATTTTAATAGGCAGAAACAAGAAACAATGATTCTGGATAGGGCTTCCTTTGTCAGTTCAATAGTGGAAATTGGTGGTGGATCTCATGTAATGACTCCTATTTCATTTGTGATGAAACATCAACTGCTGAGCCAAAGCAAGATGGTAGGGTCAGATATTTAAGAAAAATGGAGATTTAAAATCACCATTGTGGACAAAGATTTCATAGGAAACATATAATAGGAACACTGAATAGTGCTTGGCACTGGGCAACTCCTGGAATTCAGAGATGCTGCAATGGCTACCATCCCAAGGATCTGCTTTGGAGGCTTTCTCCAGCAGTGTTCAGTGTCTTCTGTGTGGAGGTGGAAAAGGAAGATAGTTGAATAGTTGCACACTTGTCAGGTGGGTTTGGCAAAAGAAAGTAAATAAAATGATCAACTAGAAAATCTAAAATGACTATGGAAGAAGGGAAAAACTTCCATGGGACTGGTGAGTCTTGTAAGATGGAGACCAACTGACACTAATTAGTGAAAGAGGAAGAATGCATGACTTTCATTATCAACTTGCTTTTTAAGTGATCAATATAGTAAAGTGGGTTTTATTTTAGTGTACCATTCTATGACTTTTTAATTAAGAGACTGTTTTAGAGCACTTTTAGCCTTGCAGAAAACTCAACAGATGGTACAGAGTAACCCATATCTATCCCATCCCTCATACACAGTTATCAACATCTTGTATTAATGTGGTAGTTTTGTTTGACTTGACAAAGTGATATTGATACATTTTAATTAATGGAATCCTATAGTTTACATTAGGATTCACTTTTTCAGTTGTAAAGCTCTATGGGTTTTGACCAACACAAATGTCTTGTATTCACCATACAGTATAGCTTTACTGTCCTAAAAATCTCCTGTGCTCTACCTATTCATCCCTTAGTCCCTAGCAACCATTGATCTTTTTTTCTCTACAATTTTACCTAAAATTCATAATGTCATATGGTAAGAGTAATACAGATGTGGCCTTTTCAGACTGATTTATTTCGTGTAATAATAGGCATTTAAGGTTCATCCCTGTCTTTGATAACTCTTTTCAACCTGTCTTTTCATCTGTGGCTTGATAACTCATTAATTTTCAATGCTGAATAATATTCCATTATCCAGGTGTACCAAAGATTATTTACCCATTTATCTACTGAAAAGACATCTTGGTTCCTTCCAAGATTTGGCAGTTATGAAATTCATGTGTAGGTTTTTGTGTGGCCAGGAAGGAGAGTTATTGCTGGTATGTATGGTAAAACCATGCTTACCTTTGTAAGATACTGCTAGACTATCTTCCAAGTATCATTTTGCATTTCCACAAGAAATGATTTGAGAGTTCCTGTTGTTCTGAATACTCACTAGCGTTGTTGTCAAGTGTTCTAGATGTAGACTATGCTAAAGGGTGTACAGTGGTACATTATTGTTATCTTAATTTGCCATACTTAGGGACATGTGATATTGAACATTTTTACATATGTTTATTTGCCATCTGTTTTTCTTCTTTGGTGAATTCTCTGTTCAGATATTTTGCCCATTTTAATTGAGTTGTTTGTGTCCTTGCTTTAAAGTTTTAAGAGTTCTTCATAGCCCTTTATTGGATATGTATTTGGCAACTATTTTGTCCCAGTCTTTTACTTTTGCATTCTCTTAACAGTGTCTTTCTTAGGGCAGAAGTTTTACATTTTGATGAAGCCCAGTTTATCCAGTTTCCTTCTATTCCTACATTTTATCATGAATTAATACTGAATTTCTTCAAACTAGTTTCCTTCATCAGTTGATCTGATAATGTATCTTTATTCTTTGGAGTTTGAATATGGTGTGTCACATTGATTGCTTTTAAAATACCAGCCTTATTCTCTTGGGATAAATCCCACTTTGTTGTGGTGTATTATGATTATGCATACATTACTTCATGTAATCTGGTAATATTGTATTGATAGTTTTTACATTTTTTTTGGTAAAGATTTTATTTATTTATGAGGCGGGGGGAGAAACAGAGAGAGAGGGATAAGCAGGCTCTGAGCTGAGCACTGAGCCTGCAGTGGGCTTGATCCTAAGATCATGACCTGAGCCAAAACCAAGAGTCAGATGCTTAACTGACTGAGCTACCAATTTGCCCCAGTTTTTGCTGAAGCCACCCAGATGTCCCAGTCTTTTGAGAAGGATATTGGTCTGTAGTTGTCTTTTTTTTTTTTTTTCCCATGGTTTTTGTCTAGTTTTGCTACAGAGAGATGTGGGCTTCATAATATGATTTACAAAATGTTTCCTTTTGTTCCATTATCTAAGAGACATGGTGTTAATTCTTTAAATCTTTAATGTAATTAACCTGTAAAACCATCTGAACCGGAGGATTTTGTTTTCAGAAGATTTTTAAATTACAAATACCATTTCTCTAATATTTATTCCATTTCTATAATATTTATAAGACTACCTATTTAACTTGTGTGAATTGGGTAATTTACAGTTTTCAAGGAATTGTACCATCTTAAGCAAATTTTTGACCAGAGTGCAGAGTTAGGCAGAATATTCACTTGTTATCCTTTTAAATGTCTACAGTATCTTTAGTGAAAAGTATTCTTTCATTGCTATGATTGGTAGCTTGTGTCTTCTTTTCTCCCTAGTTTTGATAGAGGTTTATCAATTTTATTAATCTTTCAGAGAATCAACATTTGATTTCATTAATATTTATTTTTTGTTTTCAAGTATATTAAATGTTATTCTTTTTTTAAATAAAATTTTTTATTTTTTATAAACATATAAAGTATTTTTATCCCCAGGGGTACATGTCTGTGAATCGCCAGGTTTACACACTTCACAGCACTAACCATAACACATACCCTCCACAATGTCCATTACCCCACCTCCCGTTCCCGACCCCCCTCTCCCCAGCAACCCTCAGTTTGTTTTGTGAGATTAAGAGTCACTTATGGTTTGTTTCTTCTTTTCCTACCCCCCAACCCCCCATGTTGCATCTCCACTTCCTCATATCAGGGATATCATATGATAGTTGTCTTTCTCTGATTGACTTATTTCACTAAGCATGATACCCTCTAGTTCCATCCATGTCGTTGCAAATGGCAAGATTTCATGTCTTTGATGGCTCCATAGTATTCCATTGTGTATATATACCACATCTTCTTTATCCATTCATCTGTTGATGGACATCTAGGCTCTTTCCATAGTTTGGCTATTGTAGACATTGCTGCTATAAACATTCGGGTGCACGTGCCCCTTCGGATCACTACGTTTGTATCTTTAGGGTAAATACCCAGTAGTGCAATTGCTGGGTCA
>PISX010029255.1:0-20278 GCA_004024625.1 Mellivora capensis | reverse complement strand
GTGCCTGGGTGGCTAAGTTGGTTAAGCGGCTGCCTTCAGCTCAGGTCATGATCCCAGGGTCCTGAGATCAAGCCCCGCATCGGGCTCCCTTCTCAGTGGAGAACCTGCTTCTCCCTCTCCCTCTGCCTGCCACTCTGCCTACTTGTGCTCTCTCTATCTCTCTGTGAAATAAATAAATAAAATCTTTAAAAAAAAAAAATCTCCCAACAAACAAGAGCCCAGGGCCAGATGGCTTCTTAGGGAATTCTACCAAACATTTAAAGAAGAATTAATACCTGTTCTCCTGAAACTGTTCCAAAATATAGAAATGGAAGAAAAACTTCCAAACTCATTTTATGAGGCCAGCATTACCTTGATCCCAAAACCAGACAAAGACCCCATCAAAAGGAGAATTACAGACCAATATCCTTGATGAACACGGATGTGAAAATTCTCACCAAAATACTAGCCAATAGGATCCAACAGTACATTAAAAGGATTATTCACCACAACCAAGTGGGATTTATTCCAGAACTGCAAGGTTGGTTCAACATCTGCAAATCAATCAATGCGATATGACACATTAATAAAAGAAAGAACAGGAACCATATGATACTCTCAATAGATGCTGAAAAAGCATTTGACAAAGTACAGCATCCTTTCTTGATCAAAACCCTTCACAGTGTAGGGATAGAGGGCACATACCTCAATATCATCAAACCCATCTATGAAAAACCCACAGTGAATATCCTCTCAATGAGGAAAAACTGAGAGCTTTTCCCCTAAGGTCAGGAACATGGCAGGAATGTCCACTATCACCACTGCTATTCAACATAGTACTAGAATCCTAGCCTCAGCAATCAGACAACAAAAAGAAATTAAAAGCATCCGAACTGGCAAAGAGGAAATCAAACTCTCACTCTTTGCAGATGATATGATACTTTATGTGGAAAACCCAAAAGACTCCATTCCAAATCTGCTAGAACTTGTACAGGAATTCAGTAAACTGTCAGGATATAAAATCAATGCACAGAAATCAGTTGCATTTCTCTACACCAACAACAAGACAGAAGAAAGAGAAATTAAGGAGTCAATCCCATTTACAATTGCACCCAAAACCATAACATACCTAGGAATAAATCTAACCAAAGAGGCAAAGAATCTGTACTCAGAAAATTATAAAGGACTCATGAAAGAAATTGAGGAAGACACAAAGAAATGGAAAAACTTTCCATGCTCATGGATTGGAAGAACAAATATTGTGAAAATGTCTATGCTACCTAAAGCAATCTACACATTTAGTGCAATCCCTATCAAAATACCATCAATTTTTTTTTCAATGAAATGGAACAAATAATCCTAAAACTTATATGGAATCAGAAAAGATCCCAGATAGCCAGAGGAATGTTGAAAAAGAAAGCCAAAGTTGGTGGCATCACAATTCCAGACTTCAAGCTCTATTACAAAGCTGTCATCACCAAGACAATATGGTACTGGCACAAAAACAGACACATAGATCCATGGGACAGAATAGAGAGCCCAGAACTACACCCTCAACTCTATGGTCAACTGATCTTCAACAAAGCAGGAAAGAAAGTCCAATGGAAAAAAGGCAGTTTTGGGGTGCCTGGGTGGCTCAGTGGGTTAAAGCCTCTGCCTTCGGCTCAGGTCATGATCCTGGGGTCCTGGGATTGAGCCCTGCATTGGGTTCTCTGCTCAGCGGGGAGCCAGCTTCCTCCTCTCTCTCTGCCGACCTGTGATCTCTGACTGTCAAATACATTTTAAAAATCTTAAAAAAAAGAAAGAAAGAAAAAAAAAAGGCAGTCTCTTCAACAAATGGTGTTGGGAAAATTGGAGAGCCACATGCAGAAGAATGAAACTGGACAACTTCCTTACACCACACCTAAAAATAGACTCAAAATGGATGAAAGACCTCAATGTGAGACAGGAATCCATCAAAATCCTTGAGGAGAACACAGGCAGCAACCTCTTCTACCTCAGCTGCAGCAACTTCTTCCTAGAAACATCGCCAAAGGCAAGAGAAGCAAGGGCAAAAATCAACTATTAGGACTTCATCAAGATCAAAAGCTTTTGCACAGCAAAGGAAACAGTTAACAAAACCAAAAAACAACTGACAGAATGGGAGAAGATATTTGCAAACGACATATCAGATACAGGGCTAGTATCCAAAATCTATAAAGAACTTATCAAACTCAACACCCAAAGAACAAATAATCCAATCAAGAAATGGGCAGAGGACATGAACAGACATTTCTGCAAAGAAGACATCCAGATGGCAAACAGACACATGAAAAAGTGCTCCACATCACTCGGCATCAGGGAAATACAAATCAAAACCACAATGAGATATCACCTCACACCAGTCAGAATGGCTAAATTAACAAGTCAGGAAACCAAAGATGTTGGCAAGGATGTGGAGAAAGGGGAACCCTCCTATACTGTCGGTGGGAATAAAAGCTAGTACAGCTACTCTGGAAAACAGCATGGAGTTTCCTCAAAAAGTTGAAAATAGAGCTACCCTGCGACCCAGGAATCGCACTACTGGGTATTTACCCTAAAGATACAAACGTAGTGATCCGAAGGGGCATGTGCTCCTGAATGTTCATAGCAGCAATGTCCACAATAGCCAAACTATGGAAAGAACCTAGATATCCATCAATAGATGAATGGATAAAGAAGATGTGGTATGTACATACAATGGAATACTATGCAGCCATCAAAAGAAATGAAATCTTGCCATTTGTAACAACATGAATGGAACTAGAGGGTATTATGCTGAGTGAAATAAGTCCATCAAAGAAAGACAATTATCATATGATCTCTCTGATATGAGGAATTTGAGAGGCAGGGTCGGGGGTTTGGGGTTGGGGAAGGAAAAAAATGAAACAAGATGGGATCGGGAGGGAGACATCTCACAAAACAAACTGAAGACTGCTTGGGGGAGTGGGGTGTGGAGAGGGTGGTTGGGTTATGGACATTGGGGAGGGTATGTGATATGGTAAGTGCTATGAAATGTGTAAGACTGATGATTCACAGACCTGCACCCCTGGGGCAAATAATACATTATATGTTGGTAAAAATAATTAGTAAAAAATTAAAAAAAAATAAAAATAAATAAATGTACACTCCCAGGCCCATCTCCTGGGGATCTAGTTAAGGAGGTGCAGGGCTGTGCCCAGAATCTACAGGAGGCGCACTAGAGAGTTCTGGAACAGGTGGCTCTGAGACACACATGGGTCTGGGAGCTAATGCCTCCCAGGCCTCGGAATGTGGCCCTGATGATCCCCTGAGCTCTTGGCTTCTCTCCCCAGCTGCCCACCAAACCTGCCAATTAGACATCCCAGCAAAACCCAACAGCAACCTCCTGAACCCAACGTGCTGACTCCTTTGCTGGGATCACTGGGTCAGAAACCTGGCCATCATCCTTGACTGTCCCTGTCCCTACCCCACATATTGGCCATCACCAAGGCCAGCAGATTCTATCCTCTACGTGCTTCTAGGCATCCCCACTTCTCTCTAGCACCCCTGCCAGCACCATGGTCCAAGCTCCCAGCTTCTCCTACTTGCTTCCATCTGCCGCGACCATCCATTCTCTGTCCTGCAAATCTGATCCTGTCACTGCTCCGCACAAAACTCTCCAGCAGTGGGAAGACTCTTAAACTGCCCCGTCCAAAATGGTAGCCACATGTGGCTATTTGAGTTTGATATCCCAAGTTCTGCCCAAGTTCACACTCTTCACGTATCAATGCTCAAGAGCCACACATGGCTGGCAGCTACCATATTGGCTAGCGCAAGTATAGCACACTCCCATCTTCACAGAAAGTTCTAGGGGACAGTGGAGCTCTACAGCTTTGCTTGGGATCCCTTCGGGGTCTGGCCCCAGCCTCTGCTCAGACCGCTCCCCAGCATTCTTGGCCACAGCGAACCACTCTCATCTCCCTAAAGTCGTGCTTTTCCCTCTAAATCTTTGCACGTCATACCCTTCCTGCCTTCCTGGCTTGGCTAACTCCTACTCATTCTTTGGGTCTCAGCTGTCACTTCTCCCCTATGCAGGACAAGTGCCCAAACTTTGGTCAATCAGCAGTTTTACAGCATGTAAAACACTGAGTCATGATAGCCATGGGCACGTCTACACCCATTACCCCCATACCAACAATTTTCAACTAGAGGCAAATTTCCTCCCACGCCCAGGGGACACCTGACAGAGTCTGAATTCATTACTGGTGAGGTGGTCCTGGCATCCGGTCCTACAATGCCCAGGATAACCCTCGCAGCAAAGAATCACCTGGCCCAAAATATTGGCAGTGTTGAGTTTGACCATCCCTGCTCTGGATAGGACAGCTTCATAAAGGACGGGTGTGTGTCCTGTAGAGTGTCCCCCGTCCCAGTCTAGAGTGGAGCATTTAAGGAGCCCAGATGTTCTGTAAGATTTTCCCCCAGGACTTCAGTTCTCTTACAGTGTCTTACAATGATATTCATTCACTGGTCATTACGGCAGACTGAATAATGGCCCCCCAAAATATCCAAGTCCTAGCCCCTGGAACCTGTGAATGTCACTTTATATGGCAAAAGGGACTCTGCATATCCCATTAAGTGAAGGATCTTGAGATCTTGAGATGGGGTGATTATCCCGATGGGTCATAAATGCACTCATAAGCAAGCTTAGGAGAGGAAGACCGGGACATTGACAGAGACAATGCAACGTGAAGATGGTGCAGAGAAATTCCAAGATGCTATGACGCTGGCCTTGAAGATGGGGGAAGGAGCCGCAGCCAGCATTCACTGGAAGCTGGGAAAGGCAAGGGACAGATCTTCCCCTACAGCCTGGAGCAGGGTTTGGCCCTGCTGATGCCTTTTTTTTTTTGGTCCCAATGAAACTGATTTTGGACTTCTGGCCTCCAGAATTGTGTGTTCTGAACGGAAAGATGTTTCTGTGATTTATCCCGCATTACCTAGCTCCTGGACCTGCAGAGAAGCAAGCAGGCAGGCTACAGAATGATGTTCGGGAGACTCGTGCTGCAAGAATGATCTTGGGAGCCTGGTTGTTTCCAATACATGATCTGGCCTCCAGCTCAGAGCTGTCCCTTCTGTTCTGGGCACCAAGGGCTATGAATCTTGTCGTACCTCCCCTCCTGCTCCAGGATGGGCTGGCTCCCCCAGAATGGAATCCAGAATCCAGGAGGGGAGGCATACCTCGGAATACCATGGAAGGATAAATTTCTGCTGTTTCTAGGCCGAGTTTAGAGTCATCTGTAACGGCAGCCCTAGGACCCTCATAGGGTCATATTCCAATGTGGGGTGTATTGGATTTGGGTCAGAGAGCTGGAAAGGAAGGGCATTTAGGGGAGAGACCCCCCACCCTGCTGGCTCGGAGGATGTGAAGGCAAGGTAGTAAGGGTACCTGAGGCATGCGTTTCTAGCTGCAGTGGCCACCGAGGTCATCAGCAACGGTGTCTGTGGGTCATTCCTCATACCTTAGTCCTGCTGCCTTCTGGGACGTGGAAGATCTCTGGAAGGCAAGGGACTCAACCCAGGATGCTAGGTCTGTCTGGCGCTGAAGCAAGGATTAGAATAAAAACGGAAGCTCTCGCCCAGCTCTCCAGCCTCTCTGCCAACCCCCTCCCTTTCCCCACCAGCCTCCAGACACAGGGGCCTTTCTCTGCCCCTCCAACACAGCCTCGGGGCCTTTGCACCTGCTATTCTTCTGCTTGGAACACTCTCCCTCCAGAGTCTCCCTAGCTGCTTCTCATCATTCAGGTCTCAGTGCAAATGTCACCTCCTCGGAGAGACCCTCCCTGGCTGCAGTCAGGCCAGTGGACTTCCCATCACCTTCTGTCACCACCTGCTGATTTTTCCTCCCAAAAATCTTCTCACACCGTGTAACTATCTCATTACCATCTTTGCTTGCCTGCAGCCCAGAGTGCAGGCCCAAGGAGGGCATGGGATCTTGTCTGATCTGCCCGCGGTATGTCCCTAGACCCATGCCTCCCACACACTAGATGCTCAACACATTCTGAATGAATGAATGAATGAATGAGTGGGCGAGTGAAGGAGAATGAATATGCAGCTTTGGAGAAAGCTTGCTAAATGCCAGGTCCTAACGCACCTGATCTTGGCTTTCCGAAAGGCCAGCTCCTCTTCATTACCGAAGTCCAAAGACACATCCTCAGTATCATCCACCAGGGCCTGGGGGACACCAAACGCGGATGGCAGGCGGTGGCCATCCCCACCCCCACCCCCTCTGCTGGAAGGGCCCCTACCCCCGCGGCTGCAGTCCGAGGCCTTCTGTCCATTTGGGGTGCGGCCCAGGCCCCGGTTCGCCCATCCTTCCTTCCGTCCTCCCCTCTCCCTCCTCCTCACCGCCCCCGTCCCTTGCCCGGAGCTCTCGAAGGCTCCTCCCGTCCTTTACCCCATCCTTCCGCCCCAGCATCCCCGCGGCCCTACCTGCTTCATGCTTCCCAGAGCGTACCTGGAGCCCACAGCCCAGGCTCCGACTCCTGCTCTCGCCTGGCTGGGATGCCGGGAGGCTGGGGAGCGGCGGGGTCGGAGCTGGAGCCCCGCGGTGCAGGTCTCAGGTGGGGGTGGGGGTGGGAGTGGGCGGGGCGCGCGGGGCCCAGAGCGCAGTCGCAGGCTGGGGAGGTGGGCTCGGCGGCCCGGGAGGGGGCGGGGCTTGGGAGGGTCCCGGGCCCAGGGCTCGCTGGGGAACCGCGCCTGGAAGGGAAAGACCTGACTCCCAGGCTAGAGGGACGGAGGGTGAAAACCGAGCAGCCTCCGTGGGCACGGAGTGGACGATTCGGGCTCAAAGGCGCAGTCGGGGACCGTGAACAGTGATCGGGGGAGGAGCAGAGCGGGGGTGGGCCGGTGAATGAGGAGGATGTCCCGTAGTTGTCGGGCCAGGTGAGGGAACGAATGAATGAATGTCAGGGTCGGGTAGCCTCATTTAGGGTTTGGAGAAAGTCAATGCCTCCCAAGTCTCCGGTCCCAAGAATTCCCTGGGGCCCTTCTTAAAAAGCAGATTCCCAGGCCCAGCCCTGGAGATTGGGAAGGCCCGGAGTGCCGGCAGTGGAATCTGCTGACCTCAGTGAGATCGTCCCTCATCCAGGCGCCAGACACATACGGAGCACGCAGTAACTATTGTTGGCGGTAATAGTAGTTATCCAGGATGGTAAGACCTTCCCAGTTATCTCCCAGAAAAGAAGGCTTGCCACCTGCAAGTCTTGTTTGGCCCAGGACAATGCCACTCCCCTCCTTTCTGCCTTCTCTCTCTCCTGAGCCCCCCTTCCCCCACCCAGGAGCAGAAGGCTGAAAGTCTAGATGCCAAGGCCCCTAGTCCTGCCTTTGCCCTCTTGTCACGGGCAGTAGGGGCTTGTCCCTCATCTCCGGTGACCTGCAAAAAGGCCACTGGTCCGCAAGCTCCTGACACAACTCATTCACTGGTGGCCTCCTGAAGAGATGAATGGCCTGGGGTGTGCCCAGGATGAGTAGGAAACAGCTGTCAGGAGCTGCCTTAGCTCTGATCCCTGGGTGAGCACCCCTCCCTTCCCCCCAATGACTCCACAAAGGGCTTGGGAAGTGCATGTGCGGGGAGCATGCTTTCTTGGGGGACAGGATGCCATCTTGCAGGGTCAGTGGGTCTGGGCCTGCCTGAGAAGCATCTCTCTAACAAGTTCCCAGGTAATACGGATGCCACAGGCCCCCAGCCTTCCTTTGAACCCTAACAATCCGCACTACCAAACCCCAGATTCTAGAAAGGCCTGTTGTCTCTTCCAGCTCAAAGCTTGCTCCAGGCATAGGTGAGTGTCGCACTGGGAGGCTGGGGGACCCTAAGCTTCCCCTACCCCACTAGTCCCCAGCTGCCTGGGATGCTCAGGGGAAGGGCAGGTGGAGGTGAGAAGCCGTTGCAAAACATTTAGGGGCTTTTCCTCTAACCCTTTGAATCACCAGCTGTTGCTAGCTGTTAAGCTGGGGCTCAGAGAGTCCCCAGAGGGGTGAGAAGGTAGGAAAACCCCCTTGGAAACCCCATGTGGGGACAAACTGTCATTCTTGGCCATCAGGTTGGGCGTGCTAAGAATTAGCCATGGGCTTGCCATGTGGAAGTCACCCCACAAACACAAGGTCACACCACTCTCCCCCTTCCTGACCACATCAGGGCACAGGCTGAGGATACAGATGCTGGGGCCAGACCTGGGGCATTCCTTCCCCAGGAGACAAAGCTGTCCCTGAACATGCACCCAATTGGCCCTCTGCAGAGTCAGCCAATAGAATTTGGGTGTGGGGTGGGCAGAGAACCCACCAGTTCTGCAGGGAATTCATCGCTGGCTTTGACGTGGGGTGAACAATGACTCACACCGCTACCACTGAATATGGCCGCTGGGATCGTAACCCTAGTCACCTTCTGCTGGTCACGGCTCAGAGGACCTTGGGAAGCAGAGTTTCGAAGAGTAAGCCCACCTCTGATCCCTGGTCCTGGGGCTCCCGGCTCAGGCAGCCACCGGTCCTTGGACGGCAGTTGGAGGTCAACACACGGAGTTGGGGAGGCCTGGCTGGGAACATACTCTACCACTTCCTCTCTGGGTAGCCTTGGGCCAGGGACCTCACCTCTCTGGCCTCAGTTTCCACATCTGTAAAATGAGGCCACACCTCCCCTCTCCCCCATCATCACAGATGATGCAAGACCTGGAGAAAACACATGGCAAATGCCCTCCTCACAGCTGGGGCTCAGGGGATAGTGGCTCTGGTGATAGTGACTTCAGTCATCAGCAGGGCCAGTGAACCCCATGTCAGAGTCACTCCTTCCACCAAGAGGCGTCTGTCTTAATGGGGGAACAGGAACTGCCCTTTCCCAAACACCTACTGTGGGCCCAACTCTGTGTCCCCAGGACATGTGACAGCTGGGACAGAGGACCCAGCATTGCCCTTTCCCCCACATGGAACCCCAGGAGCCCCAGGGCAGAAAGCAGGGGCTTGGGTATGAACGGACATGGCTGAAGGCTGGGGCCTGGAGTCCAACCAGGGAGGTGTGGGCAAGGTAGGGGCCGGCCCAGCTGGACTGTTCCCATCCTTATGCCGCAGGAGGACAGCTGGCCCAGGGGGTGGGCAGGGGTTCAGATCTGGGGCTGGAGTAGGCCCTGAGCTGCCCTGTCCCCTTGCATCAGTCAGGGCCATAGCTGCAGCCTCCGGGCCTGTCCTCCCCAGGCCTACAGTTGCCCCTTGCCGTCAGCCCTGCCTTGCCACAGGCTGGACTCCCTAGGGTCTGCCCTGACCATTGTCCTGCCGTTCCGCCTCTAACAGGGCCTTGCGTCTCACAAGCAAAAAAAAGGAAGCCCAGTGAAATGGAACTTGAGGGAAACAACAAATCATTTCTTAGTGTAAGTATATCCCACACACTATCTGGGATATACTTACGGTAAAAAAGTATCAGTCACTCACCTCAAATTCAAATTTACCTGGGGTCCTGTATTTCATCTGGCAACCCTATGCCTCCATAAGATTGCCAGATGAAACCCCGTGAGAGGGGTGCATCCAAGGTCATAGGGCCCAAAGCTCCCACCCTGATCCTGGGCAGCTGTCCCGGTACCTCTCCCCTTCCTGCCTCCCACAGATGCTCCTCCCACTTCCCGGGGCTCCTCCCACCTGACCTCTGTCCTTCATGCTGGCTGCCAGGGCAGTGTGGCCAGGAAGCCAAAGCATGGGGCAGAGGGAGGAAGGTGGGTCCCTCCTGTGGGCTGTCCCTGGGGGCGCCTATCTTCCTTTTTGGGGTCAGGTGGTGCCCAGGGAGAGCCCTGGATTCCTACCCAGACAGAGTCAGTGGTGCCTGGACCTCTGTGAGATGGGGAGAGATTCGCTACCCTGCACACTCCTGGGGTCCTTCACTCACTCACTTGCCTACTCACCCACCTCTTCTGTGCTGATCTAGACACAGGGCCCTACCCTCACCAAGCTGAGATTCTAGTTAAGAGAGAAATAAGAATGGTCAAACCTGGGGGCACCTGCTGGCTCAGTCGGTTGAGCACCTGTGTTCAGCTCAGGTCATGGTCCCAGGGTTCCGCATCCGGCTCCCTGCTCAGCAGGGAACCTGTTTCTCCATCTCCCTCTGCCTGCTGCTCCCCCTGCTCGTGCTCTCTTTCTCTCTCTGTCAAATAAATAAATAAAATCTTAAAAAGAAAAAAAAAGTCAACAGAAGAGAACAAAGGCATAGAGACCCTGGGGGCTCAGTGGGGGCAGGGAGGGCCACTTGGAGCCTCTGCATTTTCAGCTCATTAACATCGTGTGTGTGCTGGGGGGAGCATGGATGCAGAGGAAACAGCAGATGCAAAGGCCCTGAGCAGGGCAAGACCTGGGTTTGTGCCGGCCACAGGCAGAGTCTGGCCAGCCGGCAGAGGGTAGCAGTGTCTGACACAGCTTTGGGGGCCAGGATGGGAGCGAGGTGGCGACCCAATGAGTAGGGGCATCTAGAAGCTACCTGGCTGAGGACAGAGGCCCAGCTCCGCTGTTCCTATCTCTCTGCAGGCCCAAGCACAGCTCTAGTGTCTCTGGGGATGGGGGTTCCTGCCAAACCCGTGCTCGGTGGAAAGGTAAGAGAGCCTGGCAAGGGTCTTGTTAGCCGGAGACCTCCAGGTCTCTGACAGCTGCCACCATTCACCCAGCAAACAGTTTACAGATAAGCCCTAGCCCTGCCTGTCCACAGGGCTCCCTGGCTCTGTCCCCACCCCAACCCTATGGCAAAATGTCCTCTGCAATCTCACCAGCTGCCCCTGGGGCTGCAGGACGGTGGCCAGCTCAGGGCTGCCAGGCAGGCTGAGAGCATGGCTTCTCCCACCCCAGGGACACAACAAGAGCACAGACCATGGGAGGATGCAAAGGGGTGACGGCCTGGGTCCTTCCACACATTGCCAGGAAAGAGTTAGGGAGAAGAACCTTCTGGGTCTAAACACATTTATCCACGTGTGTGGATCGCACGCAATGTGTGCACCTTACTACGGTGAGGTTCGAACAACTATGGGAGGGCGCCTGGGGGGCTCAGTTGGTTGGGTGTCTGCCTTCAGCTCAGGTTGTGATCTCGGGGTCCGGGGATCGAGCCCCACATCGGGCTCCCTGATCAGTGGGGAGTCTCCCTCTCCCTCTGGCCCTCCTCTCCTCCCCTGCTTGTGCTCTGTCTCTCTCACTCACACGCTCTCACTCAATAAAATCTTAAACACACACACACACACACACACACACACACACACAATGGGAAATAACACTCATGGGACAATCGGTGAGTCCTGGAGGGGTAGCGCCTAGCAGGTGAGACCCCTAATACTAAGGATACTGATTCATTTTTTTTAAGGCATAAGGATGATGTTGTGGCTTTTAGTTTTTGTTTGTTTTTTAAAGATTTGATTTATTTATTTGACAGACAGAGATCACAAGTAGGCAGAGAGGCAGGCAGGGAGAGAGGGGGAAGCAGGCTTCCTCCCCGTGGAGCAGAGAGCCCGATGCGGGGCTCGATCCCAGGACCCTGGGATCATGACCTGAGCCGAAGGCAGAGGCTTTAACCCACTGAGCCACCCAGGCGCCCCACTGTTGTGGCTTTTAAACGCTGGGATATAATTCACATACCATAACATTCACGCTTTTAAAGTATAACATGGTGATTTGTCATAGATTCACAAAGCGGTGCAACTGTCACCTCTATCTAGTTCCAGGACATTCTCATGACCCCAAAAGGAATTACTATATAATTATCGGTCACCCCTCACTACCCCCACCCCAGCCCCCAGCCCCTGGCAACTACTCACCTGCTTTCTGTCTCCTGGATTTTCCTGTCCTGGACATCTCATAGGCACAGAATCATACACCGTATGGTCTTTTGCTTCTCGTGTTCGCAAGGTGCATCCCTCCTGCAACAGGTATGAGAGCTTTGGTCCATTGTATGGCTATACAGTTCCCTGTGTGGCCATAGGGCCCTTGGTTTAGTCCTTCGTCAGTTGATGGACAGTTGTGTACCTTCTGGTGACTGGGAGCAACGCCGCTATGACATTCCTGCCCAAGGCTTTGGGCGGACATGGGTTCAGTTCTCCTGGACACATAGCTAGGAGTGGAATTGCTCTCTGCTTCGTGTTTCAGAAGAGTCCCTCTTTAGAGCTACATACCAACATAGTGAGGTGAAATGACAAGACATGGGGCTTGCTTCA
Source organism: Mellivora capensis (assembly GCA_004024625.1). Classification (NCBI taxonomy): domain Eukaryota; kingdom Metazoa; phylum Chordata; class Mammalia; order Carnivora; family Mustelidae; genus Mellivora; species Mellivora capensis. The sequence continues at coordinate 8,102 of PISX010029255.1, read as the reverse complement.
GAATCATATGGGGGCGGGGAGTGGGGTGCCTGGGTGGCTCTGCTGGTTGGGTCTCCGACTCTTGATTTCGGCTCAGATCATGATCTCAGGGTCCTGGGATCAGCCCTGCTTGGTGGTGGTGGCAGGGGTGGGGGGGGGGTCCTTGCTCAGCGGGGAGCCTGCTTCTCCCTCTGCCTGCCACCCACCACCACGTGTGCTTGCGCTGTGTCTGACAAATAAATAAATAAAATCTTAAAAATAAAATAAAATAATGTTTTTAATGTTGAGGCTTCTTTTACAGCGACTTTTCTGTTGCCTTTCAAATTCCCACCTAATTACCTCTGGCGGTGGAAATGTCACGGAAGGGGCCTCTGGGAGGCTCAATCAGTCAAGTGTCTGACTCTGGATCTCAGCTCACGTTTTGATCTCCAGGCTTTTGAGTTCAAGGCTCATGTTGGGCTCCGTCCTGGGTGTGGAAACTCCTTTAAAAAAAAGGGGGGGTCAGGTGAGCCATGTGTGTCATTTTATATCTCATAGCCACATCTAAAAAAGCAAAAAGAAAACAGAGGAAATTGATTTTAATCGTACTTTTCTTGTACCCACTATTTCCAAAACACGATCATCTTAACACATGAGCAATTAAGAAATTATGAAAAAGATACTTTACATTCTGTTTTCCTGGAGGACCTTCCAGCCCTGGGTACAGCATGTCCCCATTTGGTCCCGCCCTTCGCAGGGGTTCCATGGTGATTCATGGCTCCCAGACGGGACAAGGCGGCTTTGTCTGGCGGCATTAGAGCACTGATCCAAAACCTCTTGTGACTTCTATTTTAACTGGTTGTTTTTGTTCATCTACAACGAGAATGTGTGCCCACAGAGGCAGACACCCTTTGTGCCTTTCTAAGTGCTATACTGTGCATTGCCTAGAGATGGTGAGTAGGTCGTGAGTGAAAGACCCTGGGAGTGTGCAGGGTAGCGAATCTCTCCCCATCTCACAGAGGTCCAGGCACCGCTGACTCTGTCTGGGTAGCCCTGGGCACCACCTGACCCCAACAAGGAGGACATGCACCCCCAGGGACAGCCCACAGGAGGGACCCACCTTCCTCCCTCTGCCCCATGCTCTGCCTTCCTGGCCACACTGCCCTGGCAGCCAGCATGAAGGACAGAGGCTAGGTCAGGTGGGAGGAGCCCCGGGAAGTGGGCGGAGCATCTGTGGGAGGCAGGAAGGGGAGAGGCACAGGGACAGCTGCCCAGGATCAGGGTGGGAGCTTTGGGCTCCATGAGCTTGGGTGCACCCTGGCCTGCAGGCATAGGGTTGCCAGATGAAATACAGGACCCCAGGTAAATTTGAATTTGAGGTGAGTGACTGATACTTTTTTTAGTGTAAGTATATCCCAGATAGTGTGTGGGATATACTTACACTAAGAAATGATTTGTTGTTTCCCTCAAGTTCCATTTCCCTTCTTTTTGCTTGTGAGACCCTCAGTTCTGCTTGAGGAGGAATGGCAGAACCTCTGCCAGGTGCCAGGCGGGCAGATCTTAGGGCCAGCCAGATCTTAGGGAGTGCCACCCGCAGGAGCAATGGGTTGATCTGTGACTAGCGCCTGGCATGGAGATCTGTGTGCTGACTGTCCTTCCTGCAGCTGCCACTCCTTCTCCCCTCTGCACATTCTCTCCTTGCTGAGGCCTCCTTCTCTGAAGTCCTGTGAAGCTTCATCTGTGCCCCAAGCTTGCTTCCGATCCAGTCTGCCCTTGTCTGGTAGGGAGACCCTTACTCAGGCCAACTGGGTGTTCCCCCAAGAGGGGACATTCCAGACCAGGGCGCCAAAGGGACAGCCAAGCTTTGATGTGCTTGATTGGCTTCCCAAGGAATTTGCAACCTGGCCAGGCCATGGAGGAGTCAGCACATAGGCCAGAGAAAGCCTCTTGTCACTCAAGGGCTGGGACCAAGGACAGAGATGGCAGGTCCACAGTAAGGCTGGCCTTCTTGTCCAGAAGATGGGAGAGTGGGCAATGGTCCTTATCCATCTTACAGCTCTGGCCTCCTCTTGGAGCAGCAGGAGCTTGCAAGTCCCTCCCCCAGGTCCAGATCATAATGCTGGTCTCTCCCCCAGCAGCAGGAGCTCCAGCTGGGTTGGCCCCTACTAGAGGAGATGGTTTCCACCACCATGCCCCTATCAGGCCCTGTTTGGAGGGGACCTGCAGACCTTTCTTACCTCACCTTCTGTCACTCATCATGTTCTGATAACACTGACCAGACTCTTAAGATTTCCAGAAACACCCAAGCTTCTCCCTACCTCAGGTCCTTTGCACCTGCTGTTTTCCCTGCCAGGACTTTTTAGGACTGAAAATATGAGGTGTCTCTCCATGAGGCTTTCCCTAACTCCTGGCTCATGTTTCACCTAATTGCTCAGTCCCTCTTTAGGGTCTGGGACCTAGGCGTGGCTTGTCCTCTTTCTAGCACTGTCCACGGTTTCAAATCATCTTGTTTATTAGTTAAGCAATCTTTCTCCTCCCCACTCACCACTAGTATTATCTCCATCAAAGCAGGTGCCCCTTCTGATAACTTAGCCAGGGCATACTGTGGATATTTGACAGTTTAAAGTAAGTGAATGAAGAATGCACAACTCTGGGAACTGTGCTGTGCTGCAAACCTCTGCCCACTGCTTGGACAAGGACTTTGGAATCAAGGTCAATGGTGGCCTGGATCCCCACCTGGAGGAGTGGGTCTGCATCCAGGTTTTACACACACACACACACACACACACATACACACACACATACAGGTGGACCAGGTCCCATTTGGGAAGCACTGGCCCCACCCACCCCCTCTGGCCCGGCCCTGTGGAGGGCGAGCCCAGACACCTCCTGACTGTGGGCCAGTCTGTGCTCCAGCAGGCAGGGAGCTGCTACTTACGGGAAATGCTCTATTGAGGAGAAAGGGTGGCGCGTTGTTTGGCCCAGCGCACTGGCCCCGGTCCAGACGGGTCAGGAAGACTTGCTGCTATGTCAGCCCACGCTCAGTTCCTCCCAGGAGCAGCAGCTGCCCTCGGAGAGAAAGCATGCTCCCCAAGAGAAGGCCAAGGGGGACCCATCCGTCCTTTCCTCCCCCTTAATAAAAAAAGAAAAGGGAGAAGCAGCTTGGAAAGTATTTTAATGTCTCCCAAGAGGCAGCCAAGTGCATTGGCTAAGAGCATAGATTGGGTAGTCAGCTCACCCAGACATGAAGCCCAAGGCCACTGCTGGTCAGCTGGGGCATTTTTAGCAAGTCACTTAACCTCTGGGCCTCACTTCTCCTGGGTGAATGAACTAGGTCATCGTGGCACCCACTTCTGAGTGCAGGTAGGACAGAGTCAAAGCCTTACTCTTTTGCCACATAGTCAGAACAGTGCTGGTGCACAGTGTTTGCTAAGTAGATTATGTCCTTCTGCCTCATGACCACCCCAGGAGGGAAGCAAGGTACGTGAGGTGGTACCCATTCTATGCATACGGAGACTGAGGCTCAGGGAGGGCTTTTGAAGCAGGTGTGCACAGTTCATGCATGGTAGAACCTTGGATGTCCTACGCCCGGCTCGCAGCTCTTCTCGGCACGCGAGGCTGGGGGTAGGGGGCACAGTCCCCCCCCAAACTCTTGACCTGGGGTTGTCAAGCGGGGCATCTGGGGATCTGATCCCCAGACCTGTTTGAGTTGGATCTGAATAGATTAAAAGGACCAACAAGAATGGAGTCAGTGCCAATATTTAAAAATCGGATGTCACCATTTATTTCTTTGGAAATCCACATTTCTGGGCTTATTTGTTGTTGTTGTTTTTTAAGGTTTTATTTTTAAGCAATCTCCAAACCCAACATGGGGCTCCCACTCACAACCCCAAAATCAAGACTTGCATGTCTTCCTGACTGAGCACAGGGGCTGTCCCCCTGGAGATGGCATTCACCTTCCCCAGTCGTGAGTTTGCTCATTCATGGTCTCTGCCTCGGGTAAATTTGTGATCACTCCTTAAAATCCCACTGGTTTTGGCGGTACTGCCCAGGAGCAGACCCGAGCCTGTGACAAGGACCCATGAGAACACCAGATATCAGGCACTGTCCCCAGGGAGGGGGGCCCCCCCGCAGGCATGTGTTCCTAGGCAAAAGCCCACTGAACCTCTATGAGCTTCCTGAAGGTGCCCTAATAAAATGCCACAACCTAAAGAGCTTGGACAACAGATTTTTTTGTTTCCTCACAGTTTTGGAGGCCAGAGGTCCAAGGTCATGGTGTTGGCAGGGCCGTCCCCGCTCCAAAGGTACTAAGGGCAGGATCTGTTCCAGACCCTCCCCCAGCTTCTGATAGTTTTTTGGCAACATAGCTCCAAACTTTACATGGCATCTCCACGTGCATATCTGTGTCCCATTTCCCCTTTTTAAAAGGACTCCAGTCATGTCGGATTGAAGGCCTACCCTGTTCCAGTAGGACCTCATCAAAACTAATTACACCAGCTGTGACCTTATTTCCAAGTAAAATCACATTTTGAAACGCCGGGGGTTAGGACTTAGATGGATAAACTTGGGGTGCAGGGAACACCATTCAGCCTGTAACAGAAGCTAACTGCTGCTTACCCAGAAAGTCCACCCTGGGGAGGGAACAGGAGGCTTTCTACACTCCCACCCATCAGCGGTTGCTTAAGGGCTGCCGCGAATAGGGACAGGACATGCCGGGGGGGGCTCTGGCTCTGGGCACACACCGGAAAAGCGAGTCCAGGCAGACTGGGGGTCATCCTCCCTCAGAGGCACAGGTGGTACATTTGGGAGGGAAAGTTCACAGGAGGGGCCCAGCAGGCATGGAGGTGGGAGAAGGATCCTAGAGGGTGTGGACCCTGCCGCCACCCTCCATCGAATGCATGGAAGGCATAACCTTTACCCCACATTGGCCACCCACTAGCTGGGCTGGGAATGACCCTCCATGAGTCACTGGCAGCTGAGCGCCTTCCTTTTTCTACATACCAACCACATTCCACATTTGTTGGCACTGGAGGTGCCAAGGACAGAAGTGGATTGTACTCACCCACCCCCTTCCTCGTGTCCCCGGAAGTGGCTGTCACTCAAGGATGGTCAGCCAGTGGTGGCATGTGGAGCCATCGCACCTGTCAGCCTCACTGCAAGAAACACATCCCCCACTCTAAAAGCTCTCCTTGGTGGGTACTCAGGGCATCCAAACCCAGCTGGCGAAAATAAGCATCTGTGTGCAGGAGGGGCATCAAAATGAGGCCACGTGGTGGTGGTGGTGGGGGTAGTCAGAGAGGAAGGGTTGGTCCAGGCACCACACGCAATGGTGCCAAAATCCGTCCCTACCCCAGCTGCCTTAGCACGAAAGTGCTATGTGTAGGACGCATGGGACCCCGGCAGCCTGGCTGTGGGCACCTGCTAAGGAAGACAGCTCGAAGAGGGAGGGATGAATCCACAGGATGAGTTCATGTCCCTGGGGTTCTATCTCCTATACTCCAAGATGGGAACGATGACCATCCTTCCTCACATACAGGCTTCGAGCACCACCCAGTACATGGCAAGCCCTTGATGAATGAGTATCTGAAGTTATTGGCTACTTGAAGCCACACTCAGGGGGCTTGGCAATCACTGGGGAGGAGAACCATGGACGGGCTGGACTATAGGCAGGTCTGGGCATGGTGAGATTTAGGGCGTTAACTAAACATGGCCGCACTTGGATTCCATCCAGAGAAACCCAGCTGCTTCTTAGGGTTCGGGATTCAATTCAACTTTCCTCTCGGTCAGATGTGAATGCCAAGTGACCGCCATGTAGCCAGTTGCCGAGAACATTCGGCCATAGCTCCTGCCTCCGGGATCCCTACACGAGATGACCAGCCCATCCCAGGGTTGGCTGCACGTTGCCAAGGGACCCTGAAGACTCAGTCTTCACTTCTCAGACCCCCTTGTTCTTCACATCTCCAGGACGTGGCCCTCATAAGTCAGAATTATAGCTCATATCACTTTTGGGGACATTCAGCCAGTACCAGAGACCTTGAGAAAGGCCTTCCCCTGGACTTGACTGGTCCAGGCATGGCCCCTTCTGCCTGAGGGGCTGTTGGTCCCCAGCACTGCAAGGAGGCCCTCACCCAGCTGTGCCCAGGGGACTTCTCTCGGGATCTCTAGAGTCACCAAACGCCCTTCTGCAGTGATGAGGCCAGCTTGGGGGGACTCATTTTTCAGATGGGAAACTGAGAAGGAAGGGGCCCGAGGCCAGGAGGCTGCTGGGGGAGACTGAGCCAGGCCCTCCCCGGCTCGGTCTCTCCCCCGTACCCTTATGCCGCCACTCCCTGAAATCCATCTCCGCGTCTGGGTCAGGCTGTTGTCAAACAGTAACCAGATCCCGTGGGACTCCTGCTTCATACTCAGAAAGGCTTCCCCTTGTCCACACAATCAAATCTCAGCTCTCAACCCTGCACAGTGGGCCCTGAAAACTGCCCCCTTGGGGGCTCGGGGCTCCGGGTGCCTCCCCGTGCTCCCGGACTGCAGCCGCCCTACAGCCTTGCTGTTCTGGGGCTGCACCCAACTCGCTCCTGCCTCGGGGAGTCTGCCCCTGCTGTCTCCTTGCTGGACGAGCCCTCCATGTGCTCGGGCACACTTGTCACATGGCCCTTCCATGTAATCGTGCAGACCACAGCTCAAATGTCCCTTCCGCAGCAGCCATGGTCGGGGTCCCACCAGGACCTCTCCGCACTCACGGGTGCCCCCAGCACCTTCCATTCTCTGCCTGGGGGCTCCCTCTGTCCTCCAGAAGCTGCTAGGCCCAGCGTGGGAGGTGGGTTAGTAGAGTCCCCACCAGTGACTTTCAGGAATTGGTGTCTCAACGGCGCATGCCCTCACCCCCACGTAGGGGGGTACCTCTGAGGTTCCTAAAGTCCCCCATAGGACTGAGGCTACCAGTTGCCCACAAGGGTGATCTGCTCCGGAGAGCACCCCAAAACTGGCCCTTCCTGTCCCCTGGCCTCACCTCCCTGTAACTGTGGTTGAACTGTCCTCCCAGAAAAGGCGTTTCCACATCCCAACCCCTGGAACCTGACACTGGGACCTTTCTGGAAAATACACATTTTGTGGACGTATTCAAGGGTCTAAAGGTGAGACTACCCTGGATGCCACGGGTGGGCCCCACACCCAGTGACCGGGGTCCTTACGAGAAGAGAGGACGCAGAGAGAAGGGAGAAGAGCAGGGACAGACATGGAGAGACAGGAAGAGAAGGCCACGTGGGGGCGGAGGCAGGGGTTGGCACCGCTACCAGCCAAGGAGCAGCACGGATCCGTGGCAGCTCCCCAGAAGTGGGGAGAGAGTGGAGGGACACAGACTCCCCCCACGCCCCGCCCACCTCAGAGCCGCCACAGGGAGCCGGCCCTGCACACACCTTGACTTCAGACTCTGGCCTCATGTCGAGGTAAGCCCCGTTAGTGGCAGCCTGGGAGCCCGAGGGAGCAAATACTGCATCAGAGTCCCTGAGCCCTGCACATCCCACCTCCCTGGACACGTCACTCCATTGACCATCTTCACCTGCAGAAATACAGGTGACTTCTTTGCTTCCGGTCTGGTTCCCCCGCTAGAATGGACGTGGGTCCTGACTGCCCTCTTCTGCGCCCTGTACCTCCAGCCCCGGGAAAGCACTCGACTTGTGACTTGTGACAGCCCCTCTATATACAGCGGGTGAATGAATGAATGCATGACCCATGAGCCCCTGTTCAGTGCTCCTTCTCCCTCCCTCCTCACCTCCTAGCTGATCGAGATGGGGGAAAAAAAAAAAAAAATATATATATATATATATATATATATATATTTCCCCCACTGAACTTGGCACAGATCCCGGAGCTCTCAACCCCAGCTGGGCTGTAGAATCCCCCAGAGAATTTTTGTGCAAGATCCAAGCCCCGCCCTGCCCCAGAGACCCCAAACAACCTGGTCTGACATGAGACTCTGGCTATGGCATTTTTCTGAAAGTTCCTCCAGATGATGCCAGTGCGTGGGTAGGGTTGAGAAGCCCTGGTTTGGAGGCAAGGCGAGGGGACAAGACAAGGTTAGAGTTATAGCGTGATGAACCAGCCCCGTCTGCCCAGCCTGAGGGGGGTCCCCGGATGCTGGACTTGCA
>PISX010029254.1:0-20286 GCA_004024625.1 Mellivora capensis | reverse complement strand
AGAAGGTGTTACTGTCCCACAGACTGTTTCTGGGCTGACGGACACTTGGGTCTCTCCAGCTCCGGCTCTCATGAGTAACGCTGCTGTCAGCACACAGTCAAGTTTTTGTGCAGGCCTGTATTTATTCAGCGTGCTTGTGATTGACACCAGCAAGTGAAGACAACTTGCCTTCCAGGAAAAGAAGGGTCTGGACTCAGGCTGCAGAAGCGAAGGGGCACGGAAGGTGGTGGGAGACGCATGAGCCACAGATGCAAACTCCTTCCCCAGATTCTGAGAGTGAATTCTGGAGGCTGCTGTAGGGCAATTCCTTCGGACACCCCATCTGCACGTTCCCGGCACAGAACAGCCTGGATCCTTCACATCCCGAAACGGAATGAGCAGAATGCACGTGGAGTCGCTTCTGAGCCCGCACTCAGGAAGGGCAGTGCCTTCTCTCCCTAGGCCAGCCATCCTGGGCTTGTGGGGCTCCGGAGTGTTTGAACAGAGTGGGGAATGAACGAGGTTCTCTGCGGTCTAGAGGTTTCCACAAATGTCTTAGAGGTTGTGTAAAAGATGGTGACATGCTGGGGAGGGAGGACTCTGTGTTTCCGCCCGCTGGGCTTGTTCATCACACCTTATTGAAATTACTTGGTTCGTGATTCCAACAAGGACTTACTGACGACAGACTGCGTGACGGTTAAGAGCATGGACTTTCGAACCACCTTGCCCAGGTTCAAATCCACTTCCCCGTTGTGTGGAGTAGCGCGTTCCCTGATCTCCCTGCGCCGTGGTTTCCTGATTGTCTACGGGGTAGAACTGTGCCTGAATATGTGCGGTTTAGAAGATGGTGAGACGGCATCAGATGTCTGAAACACGGAAGCACGGTCAGAGTGGTAACTGGCTCTGGTTCTTTGGCATGTGCAGCCTCATTTCCTTTCTTCTGTGGTTCTCTGGGCTAGTTTCCATTTTTTCCAACTCTCCCTACGAGGTAACTCATGCCAGGAAAAGTCTGCTGGTTCACCCACAGCCACAGCAGCGATCTGGTTCCCATAATGGTCCTCCCAATATTTATACTATGTCACTTATTTATGTAAAATCGAGTTAAATAAAATAGGAAAAAAAGGTGTTGAATGACGGCAATATGGGATGCAAAAGGTAGGAAAGGCGCTTTACCGTCGCAGACAGGAGCGAAGCCACCAGAGGGCAGTGCCCGCACAGACAAGAACCCGGCCCCAGTCGGCGGTTTTCGTGAACTGGTCAAGCAAACCAGGGTCTAACGAGGAAGCAGGTGCCCCTGAGATGCCCCCCTGCTCGCGGACCCTCCAGTTAACTGATGCTTTCAAATGAGATGTTCCTCAATACCGAGAACAATGTGAAGGTGTTCTTCTTTCCGCTACTTCTGAATATTTATTTATTTGGCTTTACGGTGTGTAGCCCTCTTTATGAATTTCTATTTTACAGAACTTTTTTAAACTTTTGAAAGTAATCTCCACACCCAGTATGGGGCTTGGACCCAAAGCCCGGAGACTAAGAACCACCCCCTCCACCGATGAGCCAGCCAGTGCCCCTCCTCTCTATGAATCTGATTATCTTGTTGCTAAGTTCATGTGCACACATAGTCGGTCGGTAGCAGAGCCATATATGCCTCAGTACCTCATCAGCACATGGTATGTTCAAACCCCGGAAGTACACATTCTCTGCTGTAGAAGCAGTCTGTATATTACTCAGACTTGAAGACTTGGGACTTTTAAAAATTACTTGGAATTGTTATTTTTGAGTCACAATTTTCATCCATTAGTTAATTATCTTTGACATGGAAGCTCAGAATTTGACTAAAATAAATTAAAACCATCAGGAGGCTCCTGGGTGGCTCGGTTTGTTGGGCACCTGACACTTGATTTCAGCTCAGGTCATGATCTGAGGGTTGTGGGATCGAGCCCTGCGTGGAGCCCCACATCATACTCTGTGCTCTGCGGGGATTCTGCTTTTTTTCTCTCTCTCTGCTCCTCCCCCACCTTGTGTGATCCCTCTCCCTCCCTCTCTCTCTATCAAATAAACAAATAAATAAAATCTTAAAAAAGAAAACCCATTAGGTGCCCGTACAATTTTAATTCCCAAATGGATCTGAATTCGTTCTCTACAATGTGAGTGAAATAGAAAATTGTTCTAAAGAAAAGATTCACTGTAGCCATACTCTCAGTTTCAAAGAGGAAGAAACACCTTATTGATATGATAAATATCTAGTAGAAATAGAAAGAACAGGGAAATCTGTGCATAGGTGAGGGCAGGAGCAAGCAGTAAAGGAGAATGAGACCAGAGTTACATCCAACGGGTACTTACAGCATCCAGTCCTAGCAGCTGCGGAAGCCCATGGAGGCAGCCAGGCTGGACTCCCGAGGGAGAGGCCTGGGAGGAATGTCCTCCCCTCAGGTGAGACTCCTAACTAACCATCCCATAAGAGCCATATTTATTGGGCAGATGACAGGGTCTGAAGTTAAACATTTGTTCACCTATGTGCAGTTTGGAGGGAGCTGCATTCCCAAATTATCGTGTTTTTGCGTATTCAAGAAGCCTGGGCTAGGTGTCCTTGCCTCCCCTCCCTCCCAGCCTCGAGCCGGGGGGATGTAAGGCAAGATTTAGAGTTCTTGACGTCCAGACTAGAAGGGTTCGTTCTGATCTGGAGGCCAGCTAATGTCACTAACCAGGCTCCCGAGGTCACTAATGCAGCCAATGTCTCATACACAACATTCCTTAACCTGCCCCCCTACCTGCAGGTCCAGGTGGTGACTTAGGCAGGACAGATCATAGAAACCTCCACCCATACAAGAATTAGGCTGGGGTGCCTGGGTGGCTCAGTGGGTTAAGCCTCTGCCTTCGGCTCAGGTCATGATCTCAGGGTCCTGGGATCAAGCCCCGCATCGGGATCTCTGCTCAGCAGGGAGCCTGCTTCCCCTTCTCTCTCCGCCTGCCGCTCTGCCTACTTGTGGCCTCTGTCTGTCAAATGAGTAAATAAATTCTTTAAATAAATGTGTCAATTATTTTACTAGCCCCAAAATGGGCTTCTTCCTGAAAAGCAGGGAATTAATCCCGGACGCACCAGCCATGGCAAACCGCAAGCAGGGCCAGAGAACAGAGAAGCCCCTGGTCCCCAGAGCACAGGGCCCGTGGGCGGACCTGTTATAAACGAAGAGGGGATTGGATGAAACTGAGAGTTTGAAGGATCGTGGCTCCTCATTGGCTGCGCCGTTGCTAGGGGGAGGAGGAAGCTTCTCTTTCTGGGCCGGGATCGTAAGTTAGTAACTACCGCGGTGTGGCCTCTCCAGGTGGTCTCTTCCCATTGGGTCTGCAGTGCCGCGGGGGGTGCGGCCCGAGAGCGCCCCCTGCCGGCCTCGCTCTCAGCTCTCACGGAGACTTGCTTTTCCTGATTTTCCCAAGCGGAGAGCGGACAGCAGAAGAGAGAACAGAACCGTGAAATTAGGAGCAGCACCCTAAATAAATCTTCCCTGCCGCAGGCTCGAGAAAACCAGTGTTACCCAAAAATGACCAGCAGACGAGGATTAAGGTCAAACCCCATACAAAGTCCTTATATAAGGAATTAAGAAGATGAACAGCAACCCTGTGGGCAACAGATCATGCCCGAAAGTCAGCGTCCAACAGCCGGACGTCATAATGTTTTTATTTTTTTTAATTTTTTAATTTATTTATTTGACAGAGAGAGATCACAGTAGGCAGAGAGGCACGCAGAGACAGAGGGGGAAGCAGGCTCCCCGTTGAGCAGGGAGCCCGATGTGGGACTCGATTCCAGAACCCCGAGACCATGACCTGAGCCGAAGGCAGCGGCTTAACCCACTGAGCCACCCAGGCGCCCCGTCGTAATGTTTTTAAATGACTTGTACCGCCATGAAAAATATCCTCCTTGGAAAGACCGAAGTAAGTCAGCATACAGAAAAACGATGGAAGATAGGAAAACTCAGAATGAGTTTGATGAGCAAAACTCAGAAAGAGGTGGGAAATGCAGGAAAGAATTAATGTTTTTAAAATTTTTTTCAGAAATGGAAGGCATGAACAAACATTTCTCCAAAGAAGACATCCAGATGGCCAACAGACACATGAGAAAGTGCTCCACACCACTCGGCATCAGGGAAATACAGATCAAAACCACAGTGAGATCCCACCTCACACCAGTCAGAATGGCTAAAATTAATAAGTCAGGAAACGACAGGTGTTGGCGAGGATGCGGAAAAAGGGGAACCTTCCTACACTGTTGGTGGGAATGCAAGCTGGTGCACCACTCTGAGAAACACTCTGGTTCCTCAAAATGTTGAAAATAGAACTGTCCTGCAACCCAGCAATCGCACCACAGGGTATTTACCCCAAAGATACAGACGCAGTGATCCGAAGGGGCACGTGCACCGTGTTCATAGCAGCAACGTCCACAATAGCCAAACTATGGAAAGAGCCTAGATGTCCATCAGCAGATGAATGGATAAAGAAGTGGCTCATATATATAATGTAATACTATGCGGCGGTCAAAAAACGAAATCTTGCCGTTGGCAAGGACATGGATGGAACTAGAGGGTGCTATGTTAAGCAAACTAAGGCAATCAGAGGAAGACAATTATCATATGATCTCCACATGTGGAATTTAAGAAACAAAACAGAGGGTCAGAGAGAGGAAAAAAATAAGATAAAATCAGAGAGGGAGAAAAAGCATAAGAGACTCTTAAGCATAGGAAACAAACTAAGGGTTACTGGAGGCGGGGGTGGGGAGCTGGGGGTACTGGGTGATGGACATGAAGCAGGGCACATGATGTAATAATGAGCACTGGGTGTTATAGAAGCCTGATGAATCACTGACTGATGAATCTACCTCTGGAACCAATAATACATTACATATTCATTGAATTGAAATAAAAATTTAAAAAATTATTTCAGAAATGAAGAGAAATAACATAAAAGCCAATAAAGAGAACTGACAGTGCATTAAGAGAAGGTGAGAAAATGGGAAGATCTGAAAAGAGCTGGGCAGTGGCCAGAAGGACGGCTGCCCAGAGAGTTCCAGATCCTGTGTTTGTTTCCCCAGAAGGCAGAGGGAGTGGAGGAGGGGAGATCAAGATTGGCCCCGGGCCATCTAGGGGAGCCCAGGCTGGTGTCATGGTCCCTAAGGGTGGGGCAGTCCTCCAGGCTGTTGTGACAAGACGCACGCACGTCAGAAGGGAGGCGTAAATGCGAGTCCTGGGAGGACAGGTGGACAGAGCTTTATGGACAAATGTGTCCACCTGGAGCAGAGTGGTGGACTATCCCCAAGCCCGCCTAAAGGAGGAGGAACCTGCTGCTCTGCTGATAGACTTGGCCATTTGGAAGATCACAGTTAGGCTCTTTTTTCCTTACATGTCCTTTTGACAAGCCTAAGGAGGGTAAGAATATCACAGAGTCACCAAATATCACCTCTGGGGAAAGCGAAAATTACACAGGAGAGTGATACATTGTATTCGACTAGTCTCAACAGGAAAGCCTACTTCCATTTTCGCATGAGGTAAATAATTAACAGAGTTTGAACTCTTACTGCCTGGAAAGAAAGAGGAGAATTGGGGGATGTGGTTGAAATAGGCCATTAAATCCTTGTCCTCCCTCACCGGGCGACCACAGAGGATGCTCAAGGTGATGTGGGGACAGTAGTAAGAGTGAGCACAGTCAGAACGATGGAGGAAAACTTGCAGTGACCGCAGGGGCAGACAGAGACGGCCTCTGGAGGAGCAGTGCATGCCTCGGAACTGTTCCTAATTCACCTGAATGAACATTTCACAGAACTGAAAGCAGAATAAAATAAATTAGTATTTTAAATATAATAAATAAAACAAATGAATATAATAAATATAATAAATAATATAAAACATATAATATGATAATATGATAATATAAGTAATAATATAATATAAAATAAATAATAAAATAAATTAGTATTTTAAATATTAGACACAAAGTCTGCCCCACTTTTATCTCTCCATATAAAAGTTTTGTTTTTCTTTAAAAATATTTATTTTATTTATTATTTATTTATTTTTTTGAAGTAGGCTCCATGCCCAATGTGGAGCCCCATGCAGGGTTTGAACCTTGAAATCAAGACCTGAGCTGAGATCAAGAGTTGGACACTTAACCAGCTGAGCCATCAGGTGCCCCTAAAAAAATATTTTCATTAGGTAAAAATATTGTAACAAGTGAAATAATATTATAGTTGCAATTTTCAATTTGCTAACTTCTTGTGTTTAGTATATATTTTAAAGTCATTTTCCTGTGGCAAGGTCACTGACTTCCAAATGTCATGACAGAGGCTAAATTATTCTGATGGTCATTTCATGCAGCTAGAAAGATTTTTAACTTGGGGATTGGATTTACCATTTTTCTGTATACTTTGTCCTACTTTGGTTCAGAATTCTATGTCTTTTTTTTTAAGATTTATTTGTTTATTTGAGAGAGAGAGAATGTGTGTGTAAGGTTGCGTGTGCACACGAATGGTGGGAAGGGGCAGAGGGAGAGAATCTTCCAGCAGACCCCCACTGAGTGGAGAACCGGCTCTGGGCTCCATCCCACGACCCATGAGACCACAACCTGAACTGAAACCAAGAGTCAGATGCCCAATGGACTGAGCGACCCAGGCACCCCTTGCCTGATTTTTGGTCAGTAACCAAGTCTTATCCCTTAATGTCCCCGACATCCTAGAAGAGCTAAGGTGTGTGACTTTACTTGGATGGACGTGAGGAAACCAGAAAACACAGGTTTATATGTCTGGATTTTAATTTTTAAAAATTTGATTCCTGTATATAAAAGTGGCATGTAGTCATTATAAAACAAGTGAAGATAAATACAAGGAAAATGTTTTCAGGGCTTTGTCAATCAAGTGCTCTTTTTTAAAAAACTTTTTGTTTAAATCCCAGTTATTAGCGCACAGTGTAATATTAGTGTCAGGCACACGATGCAGTGACTCATCACCTCCGCACGCCACCGGTGCTCGTCACAGGTGCTCCCCTTCATCCCATCCCCTGTCCCCCACCCCCACCTTCTGGGACCAACCGTGTGTTCTCTGGAGTTAAGGGTCTGTTTCTTGGTTTGTCTCTTTTTTTTTCTTTTACTCATTTTTTTGTTTCTGAAGTTTCACACATGAGACATCATGCGGTCTCTGTCTTCCGGCTGATTCATTTTGCTTTAGCATACTACTCTCCAGCTCCATCCACGTGCTTGCAAATGGCAAGATTTCATTCTTTTTTATAGCTGAACGATATTCCATTATTAGTGCACCCCCAGCTCCAGCGGCCTCAGGGCCCGGCCATGGGAACTGACTGAAACGGCTTGAGTCCTCCCACCGGAGGTGTCAGGGACAGCCATCCCCAACGGGCCTTCCCCCCCAGTCTGTGGGTGTGATAAAGTCATTGTTGGTTCATGCTGCACAGCACGGGGCCCTACCCGGCAAAGGGACAGAAACACTAGGACATGGTCCTGAGCCTAGCGAGGAGACAGAACCAGGGTGCTTCTGAGACGGCGTCGGCAGTATGTGTGGGAAGATGGCCAGGAGGCTGCTTGAGAGGGCCTTAGGCCAATACACAGACTGTGGCTTAGGAAAACGGTGGTGCCCAGGCCCGAGACCATCTTTTTCTTCTAACTTGCATTTACCTGGTACTTTTCCATGCCTGACTCCATTTCCTCGCATCCACAGGCGGACGAGTGCCGCAGGCAGGCAGCAAGCAAGGAGACTGCATCCCCGCCCTAAGCCACCTGCTCCGGAGCCCGGGCCTGGTGTGGGGCACTGGGTGTAGATCTTCGACCTCTTTCTCCACCACATAGCACTCCTTGCTCTTGGGTTGGCAGACAATTCATGCAACGCACATGGACTTGTATTTAATAACAGTCAGTGACCATTCAGCATTTCCATCAATGGGTCCCTCAAGCTGGAGGAGCGTGAACAGGTTCAGGGCCGCCTCTGATTTGGGCAGTGGGAGCCTCGCCCCCCCGAAGCCAGCTGCCGGTTCTCCTGCAGGACTGCTTGAATACAAGCCCACAGCTGCCCTTGGCGGCAAGATACTAATGACTGGCGTCAAGGCAGGAGCCACCTTCAGTCAGTTTGTCTCGGGTAAGAACTAGTGGTCCGCCTTCCATACGTGCCACCTCTGAAAAAGACAGGAAATAAGCCGTTTTCTTTGATCCCCTAATGCAAGTGTCTCCCTTCTAGCTTCACGCTCTGTGTTATATGCACTTCGGAGAAGTGGGTCACAGCTGCTGGCGCGGGAACTTGAGTGAATCGCTGAGCACAACCATTAGAGTGGCACGTGGCTTCCTTTATCAGGGGGACATTCGTGACTGTGGACGGACACTGTTCATAGTCGCACTGTCACCATTGCCGCTGTGCTGACCCTGAGCCCTCATTCCTACCAGAGACCTCTTAATAAAATGAGTGAATGATAAATAACAGAAGTCACTAAAAGAATGTTGTGTGAGGTCACCCTCCAGGAGCGCTCCGGCTGTGAAGCAGAGTGTCACAGCCTTGACGGTACAGATGTGATGCTGGGAGGGCAGACAGTTAAGACTGATTTCTGTGTGCCCAGCCTCAAAGGATTCTTCTTCCTAACACTGCACTTCTTGGAAAGGAGTCTTCTGAAGAGGAAGGCTTCTCCTGCTCTAGAAGGGGGGGAAAAAAAAGATGTTCCCTTGGCCCCCGGAGCCCCTCTCTGTGGCATACTATCTTGGGGTGTCAAACCCTCTAGCACAACTAAGGGGCAGTTCAAGAGGTCCGCTCCTGAGGGAGTTTCCCAGAGAGCAAAGTCTCTTCCTCCCGAGGCTCCCTACCTGCTCCACAGAACTGGAAGAGATAGTGAAAGCCGGACATGATCCCTCGAAGTAGAAAGATAAGCTTTTCTCGAATCCAGAGTAAGCCTGAGTTGACCAACGGGTTTGACTCTGAGGATGGGATTGGGGTTCTGGCTGACATTCTCCATGAATTTATAAGTTTTTCTTTTTTCTTTTTTCTTAAAGATTTTATTTATTTATTTGACAGACAGAGATTACAAGTAGGCAGAGAGGCAGGCAGAGAGAGGAGGAAGCAGGCTCCCCGCTGAGCAGAGCGCCCGACGAGGGGCTTGATCCCAAGATTCTGGGATCATGACCTGAGCTGAAGGCAAAGGCTTTAACCCACTGAGCCCCCCAGGCACCCCTAGTAAGATTTTCTTAAGTTTAAGGTTCTGAATAAAATATATTTAAAACATACAACAGATAATGTATACAAAATGTATAATATACCAGAAAATATGTTTTTATAATGATTTGAATTTATGGTAATGTTTTCATGTAAACTTGCAAATGGGTTTGTAGGCTTTCAAAACTATTTTAGAAGTTGGGCAGCAAAACCTTTGAAGTCCCTACATCCCAGTGAAATGCCAGGCCTGGCTGGGCTTGTGTCTTAAATTGGGTCGGTTACAGGTGATCAGAGATGTTTGAAGCCAGGGGACTAGAGCTCTGGTTCTCAGCGGGGGCTGACTTTGCCCCTTGGGGACATTTGTGGTGTCTGGAGACACTTCGGGTTGTCCTAGCCAAGGGGGTGCTCCTGGAATCTGGTGGGGGAGGGGTCAGCAATGCTGCCCCCCCCATAGCCTCCGCCCCCGCACATCCCAGGAGCATCTGAACCAAAGTGTCAAGGGTGCTGAGAATGACCCTGACCCCAAAGTCAAGTTTATTCAATACTAAGCTATTGAAAGTACCATTTTAAAGTTCAATAAAAAGCAATTTTATGAAATAAAACTAAAATTTAAACTACAACAACAAATTTCAAGACAAGTCAATTCCCATACTATTGACCGTGATGAAGATTAGCGTATTAACTCTATCCTCCCTCGCCCCTGGTGTGAGCGGTCCAGGGTAAACTGGGGAGCGGCCTGGGGGGAGCCGTTCTAGAGTAAACGGAAACTGGGGAGAGGCCGCAGAGCACTTCCCCGCGGCGTGAGGCCGCCCCCAGCGGAGCCGGAGCCTGTGCCGCTGCCCAGCTGCCCGCCCCGCGCGTTCTGACCTGGGAGAACGACCGGCAGACGCGCCGCGTATTCAGGCTTCAGTATTTGGAAGATGACGTTCAGACTGTTCCTTCAAGAAACACGGCCACGTTCACCCTCAGAGCTAACACGGGAGTCTTCGAGTGAAAACCCCGGAAAGCTACGACGGGCGTGACTGCTTGAAAGCTTTCTGCGACGCCAGTGTGACGTTAATGAAGAGGATTCTCCGATGCCGTGCCACGAGACACGAGACACGTCGCCACCGGGGAATCTGCCTAGGACCCAGCGAGCCGTGGCGTTCCGGGTTCCCAGTACACGACGCTCCAGAGGCCTGCGTGGTCTAGGGCTTCCCACTGCTGCCATACACAGGCAGTCGGGGAGGGGAAAACAGCTGTAGTGTGACGAGTCCCCCTGGCTGAGACCCAGGTAGTGCATCAGACTGAGGTCCTTTCTGGAGGCGCCAGGGGAGCATCTGTTCCCTTGTCTCTCCACCTCTCAGGCCCGCCTTCCCAGCTCATGGAATTCCTCTCCCATCTTCCAAGCTAGCAACAGTGGGTTGAGTCCTTTCCGGGCAGAGCAATGGACCCAAGGGTGATGGAGTCCGAGGTCGATGGACGTAGTTTCAGATCCTGCATTGCAGCTAATCTTTTCTGAATTTCATATTCCAGAGCTTTTGTCTAGTATCTAAAAGGCTATTAAAAATACTCCCACCCTTCCCAGCTACATATGCGAGTGGGCCTGGATATTCTTTATAGACTTTAACTGAGCAATCCACTGCCGCAGAGCGAATGCAGAAACAGATACAAGAATCCAATTTTCCTTCATCAAACCAGACACTGAGGAGATTTGCAAACATGTAAAAACAATGCCAGGCTTCTCACGACATTGCTTTTATTTCGAAAAACATTGTTATTTGTATTAAAATGTTATTGATGTTTATGCATAAAGGGCTAATTATTTCTAAATTAATAAATGTTTAGAATGTTCTCAGTTTTAACTTCAAATAAGGTAAATATTATTAAATGTAACACATAGAAACAGACGTCCTTCGGAGTCCCCAGGAACTGTCAGGATGTCCGGGATCCTGAGACCACAAAGTCTGAGGAATGCTGTCTTAGAGGATCAGGTAATCCTGGGGCAGGCCTGTAGAATGATGCTGCAGGGAGACATTGGAAGGGCCTGTAATGATATTTTTTGCATTATTTTCAAGTCTGGAGTAACATTTCCTAAATATTTTCCAGAACATCTGTGCTGTAGGGCCTAGAACATTTTCTGAGGACTCAGAACACTGGGCCCCAAGGACGCGCCTCCTTCTACACCTGCTGAGTGTGTCACAGCCCCAGGCCACTCCTCTGAGCCATGGACTCGAACCCCTGCTTTGTCTACCTACTGGAGTGTCAGAGACTGAATTATTATAGTAAAATGCTTTCAAATCCAGACGTTGCTACGTAAATGGACTTTTTTGTTTTGTTTTGCTTGTAAGCAAATATAGAAGAAGGATAGCTTTTGGCTGAGTGGACGAAACAGGGCAGAATTTATTAATTAGCAAGTGCCTGTTAACTGCCTCCCCGGGGCCACAGCACAAGAGCATCGTGCAAGAGTCAGCAGCCCCAGCTGGGTGCGAGGCGTTGGTAAGTTCGTGTCAGGGAGTGAGTGGTAACATCTGCATTCGAGACTGTCTTTTCCATGGCTGTAGGCTACAGAGAAACTCGAACTGGGATAAGGAACTGGAAGGATTAGACGAAGGGGCCAAGTTTCAAGCAAAAAGATGAAAGCTGGTTTGAGTTTTGAGCAGTGGTGGGATTTGTTTCCTTTTTTACTGGGGCGTAATTGACATGTAACATTGTATTCTCTTCCCGGGTACAAGGTAGCCACGTGACTTGTGTCCATTGCGCAGGACCACGGGAGGAAGTTTAGTAAACCTCTGCGACCACACACAGTTCTTGTTCTTGGGACGAAAACCTTTACCATCTGCTCTCTTAGCAGCTTCCCAGCATGCAACAGGGAGTCACCGACTGTGGTCTCCGCGCCCCACTTTTTTTTTAACTTTTTTTTAAAAGGTTTTATTTTTATTTGACAGAAATCACCAGCAGGCAGAGAGGCAGGCGGAGAGAGAGGAAGGGAAGCAGGCTCCCCGCTGAGCAGAGAGCCCGATGTGGAGCTTGATCCCAAGATCCTGGGACCATGACCGGAGCCGAAGGCAGAGGCTTTAACCCACTGAGCCACCCAGGCGCCCCTTCGCCCCATGTTTTGAAATGGGCGGGTTTGAAGCAGAGGGGAGTGGCTCCCAGCAGGGATGTTACAACCAAGAGCCCAGAGGGAAGGAGCATGATTTTGGTTTCTGAGCGCACACACCTGGCACACTTGGAGGCCCCAGGTGTGCTGCTGGCCTGGCAGGAGGCAGCCTCCCCTCTCCCCTGCCCCCTAACCCTTGGCTTCCCCCGCGGTGTTGGACGCTGTGTTTAGGCACAGATACAGACAATTAATGATGAGGCAAATGACGCCCCCGCGACACAGACTTTTTAAGACGATGATGAAAGCCAAATTATGATGAGCTCTTGTTTACTTTAAGCTACTTTTGACAAATTATGAGTCACCATTTCAAGCCGGCCCAGGTACACTACTGCGTGGTTTAGCCAGCTGCCGGGCCAAATCAGCCCCAAGCAAAGGGCAAAGTGCTTTAATGAGTAGCTGTGCATTGGAGGAGGAACTAAACAGCACTTAGACTACGCAGGGTCCCCTTTTTCATCTGTGTCCACATAAATGCTTGAAAGAGACGAAAGGGAAACACAAAGATCTGTCAAAATTGGAAAATCCGCCCTTCCATCCTGGACTTGACTCACGAATGAACCCGTGAGGCATTTTCTTCCAACAAACTCCAAACAAATGGACTCGCAAAACTTACTTCCTGGGCTTGGGTCTTTGCAAGGCCTGGGAAACCGTGGCTAGCCCAGGGGCAAAAAGCTCCGGGACCGTGGTCTCTGAGTACGGATTTCCCCTAGAAGGATCCAGGCTGCCTGTCAACAAAGAGGCAGGAGTAGCAAAATGCATTTGAACTGCTGTGGAATTTGAGGCAAATACAAAGCCAGGGACAGGCTCCTAAGGATGAACAGGAGCTGTATACAGAAGGCACGAAGCTGCAGCACTGAACAAGTCAAAAGCAAAATACGCAGAAATGCAAGGCCTTGGCGAAGATGGGTGGGGGGTGTGCACGCCCTTCCTCCCCGAACCCAGAGGAAGCTCCGTCTGCTTGTCTCCTGGGACGTTAGCATGGGTCACGGCTGCGGGGCTCACCCATTTGTCCCCTGTACATTTCCCTCTGCTTCTCCTCTAGTGGTTTAGCTTCTGTTGACGATCCTCACCCAGAGGGTGTCATTGAGCATTCACAGATTTTAATGTATTTGGTGTGTTTCAATCCACTGCAGTTTTATTTCTTTCTTTCTTTTTTTTAATGCTCAGAAAAATGCGACTTTGCCAATGGGAGCCCCGCAGGTGCACTCCTGAGCGGCGTGGCATGGCCTGGCCAGGTTGGACGACGTTCCCCGCCCCCACCATGGGGCTCCGGGGTCGGGGCTTGGAACGTTTCCATGGAGAGGTAACAAGGTTCCTGTCTGGCTGGCTCTGTGTCTCCTTTTTACAGAAAATGCATCACGGGTTTGTAATGAGTTTCGCAATTCAAATTGAACATGACGGAACTTCTGAATTTGTAGTACATTTCTTCATTTTCTTTTTTGGGTTGGCCCTGGCTTCCTCTCATTCCTAAAACGTCCCTGGTGGCTTTCACATCTCACTCCCTATTTGTTCCATTTACTTATTTTCTTAGCTTCAAAGTAACAATGCTGTGCACTTGCTGATAAAATGGACAGTGCCGGGCTCGGTCCCTTTCCAGTTCTCTCTGCCTTCGGATGGGTCCTACTGGGCAGTCCAGTCAAATTACGGGGGTTAGAGTGACTTCCAAGTATTCTGGACGGTGAAGGTGTACCCCGCCCCCCATTCCACACCGGCACACATTGCTTCCGGTTTGCTTTCAGTTCTTCGGGGCTGCCTTTCTAAGAAGTAACTTGTGTTGCACAATTATGTCACATGTGCGCTGTTCCAAAGTTAAATGTGCAAGACAGTCACTCTCAAAGAGCAGCCGTCCTTCATTCCCTCCGCTGAGAACCATTCGTTCCTGTTTCTAAGGCTGTGGAACAAAGGACACAAAGCTTAGTGGCGTGCACAACCACGTATTAAGCTCACTAGCTTTGTGGGTCATCAGTTCAGACAGGCCCACGACAGGATGACCAGGCGGGACTTCTGGATGACAGCTGGGTTCAGCTGGGAGAGGCCATGGCCGGAGGCCCGGGTCCTCAGCAGGCGGCCACTGCTGGCTCTCAGTTCCTGCCCAGACAGGCCCTTCCGGCCATCCCTTTGCTTGGGCGAGTCTGCACTTCCCCGTGGCCCTGCTGGGGGCCTCCTCACAGTGAGTGCCCTAGGACAGAGGGACAAAGCCAGGGCGACCACGTGGCCTCAGAAGCCACTGGGAGTTCCTTCTGCCGCCTTCTGTCTGTCAGGGGTCAGCGGTCCCATCCAGGTTCATGGGGACAAGGGGTCTCCTTATGAGCGGGGCAAGGTTCTGGAAGAGTCTCTGGGAAGAACGCCAAGGCCATTTTGGATACTAAGGGCCATCACATTTTAGTTGGATTTCGGTTTGTCCTTCCACTGTAAATGCTTAAAGACCAGAGGAGAGCAGGAAGAGTGACACAGCTCTCCAAGTCCCCTCCCGCCCCGCTCCAGCGGAGAGCTGGAGCACTGGACACAGTGCTCCCCATCGCAGCGGGGCGGGAGGGGACTTGGAGAGCTGGAGGGGGGTGGTGTCGAGAAGGCACAGGGCCCCTAAGATTGAGGAAGAGGGACTGAGCAGAGAGAGCAGGGCTGGGCCCTAAGGAGCCCTCTTTCCTCCTTCTGCTCTGCAGGAAGGAGGACACTTGCTCCTATCTGCAGGACTGGAGAGTTTTGTTATTGTTGTTGTTGTTGTTTTGCTGGAAGGCAGAATTTTTTTTAACTTTTTTTTTTTAATTTCTTTTCAGCGTAACAGTATTTATTATTTTTGCACCCGGACTGGAGAGTTTTTAATTGACTTGTAGATGCCTCTGTGTGAGGATTAGCTGTCATTGTGGGACTTGTGTTCAAAGAGAGCACAGGCTTCTGTGTGCAGGCAGCCTCCCGGGTAACGCAGTGGGCCCCTCTGCCCAGCGCATGCAGATGCACTCCTAGGGAGGACGTGACAGGGGGGTGGAATGAGCGCCGGGCGCCGGGTCCCCCCACCCCCAGGGGCTGCCGGGCACATCCCGAGACTCTGTTGCCACATGGTGGGCAAGCGAGACACCTTAAGCTGCTCTGTGGCTGGCTTTGGAGCCCGTGCTCTTTCCACTAAGTTGGGGCATTCTCTCAGCTCCTAAAACCTACAAGCCAACCCTAAAAATTTGAGAATATGCACGACATGAGCAGTCAATGCAATATCCAACTATTTTTCATGATGCAGAGTGTTTCTCTGAAGGAGAGTGGCTCAGTCAGGCAGGACCCCCTCAGAAGTCTGCAATAGCTCGCTTAGTCCTTTTAAGAAAAATAGCTGTTGAAAACAGCCCAGGTAAGCAGTCTGTTCTGGCATCTGTGTAGGAGTGTACTCGAATGTGCGTGCGGGGGTGAGAACACGTGTGCACATCGAGGTGAGTGAGCTCATCTTTTTTCTGTCCCCTTTTCAGAGCCTCTTAGGAGAGCAATCAGAAATATCATAAATAATAGACTTTTTAGGTAAACATTTGGTAATAATTCCTTGGCCTTGAAGTCTAAAGTTTGTTACCAAAGAGTAAAGTGAATACAGTTGACCCTTGAACAACATGGCTTGAACTGCTTGGGTCCATTTATATGCAGGTTTTTTTTTTCAATGGACAGTATGGTACTATAAATGTATTTTCTCTTCCTTACGATTTTCTTAATGGCATTTCCTTTTCTCTATTTTATTTTAAGACTACGGTGTGTAATACATACAACATACACAATACATATTAACTAACTGTTTAATGTCATTGGTAAGGCATCTGGTCAACCCAGGCTATTGGTAGTTGAGGTTTCGGGGAATCAAAAGTTATGCGCAGATTTCTGACTACATGGGTCTGTGCCCCTGACCCCTGAGCTGTCCAAGGGTCAGACGGATATTCTTTATTTCACATTTCAGAATCTCATGCTGTTTGATGAGATTTAGTCATTTTCTGTTCCAGAAAGTTTCTTCTTTGTGGTTCCAACTAGCAAAGTGACATATTCAAGAAACATTATCCTGAGAAGCCTCGTCTGGCCTCCCTGCCCCTCTCCCATCCCTGTGTTGTGGTAGTCACTGCCCAGAAGAAACAGGTCCACAGAAACCCCTGCCACAGTAGCCACACCACAAGGAGAGGCCGCAAATATTGGTAGTATAAGAAGAGAAAACTCAGGGGCACCTGGCTGGCTCAGGTTGTGCTGCTGGGGTCCTGGGCTCGATCCCCACATCGGGCTCCCTACTCAGCGGGAAGTCTGCTTCTCCCTCTCCTTCTGCCCTCCCAGCTCCTGTGTGCACTCACTCTATCTCTATCAAATAAATAAATAAAATCTTAAAAAAAAAAGAAGAAAGCTCAGGAGGAAAACATTTAGAAAGTGTCCTTTCTCAGCATAAAAGTAATTTAGAATACAAAGTTTTTAAAAGAAGATTCCTCTAAGCATGACAAAGCTATTTAGAGCTTGAGAGCACTGGACACAACAGAGACGGGGCCCACGGACGTCTATCACACCTTCAACATGCAAGGTCTACAAGCAGCACCCCCAAAGCCAGGCTTAGGGCCAAGGCAGAGTCTTCAGAGGTCCCACAGGAGCCCCTCGCTGTCCTTCCCTCCCAGCAGAGGGTCCAGGGTTCTGCAGTAAGTAAGACAGGACACAGCCCTGATGTCCCACCTGCACCAGGCTCGGGGGGCTCCTGCGAAGCCGCCACTGATGTCTCTTTTCATCCCCCGACACCGTTAGAGAGGATTGCTCTCCTACTCTACAAACGAGGTCACCAGAGCTTAGGGGAGCCAGCTAGGGTGCTGAGTTTACATAGGTAACGAGTAGGAGACCCTGAACTTACACGGGGCGACCTACCGTCAGAGCACAGGCTCCTGCCCTTGGTGTGCCCTCTGCTCTGAAACCAGGCACCTGACCCGAACGAAGCCCTATCCACCCTGAGCGCCCTGGCCTGGGTCACGCCTGTTTGTTTGGAAGACCCCCCGTGAATGTGAGCTTTGAAGTCCATGGGCCAGAGTCCCCCCTCGGCGGGCCGGGACCCTGCCAACTCCCGGAGGCGCCTTTCTTGAACACACACACAGACCGAAGAGCCTGTTTGGAAACTTCGCAGCCTAACTTCAGGCATACCCGATTGTTCCACAACTGAGTACTCGTGTCTCTTAGTCGCCTCTGACAAATCCCCCCCAGCAGAAGCTGCTCGCCCACGGGGAGCTGTTCAGTCAAGCTGGAGCTTCTCCTGAGCTTCCTGTTACTCTACCCCTCGCCCTCCCAGGCTGCCCCACTGCGGGAGCAGCACAGGGCCCTCCCATCCGGCCCCCATGTGCTGTCCGCACTGCTCTCACTTCACTTTCCCACCTGGGGTGGGTGAAGGTCCCGTTCCTGCCTCCTCACCTACGACAGGCCATACTACTCTTCCCAGCTATTTGCTGTACTTCCTGTACGTCCCAGACATCTGTCCTGTGCCCACGAGGCCCTCAGTTTTAGGAGGTGTAGACTTTCTGCTCTACTCATGCCAGTCTTGCGCATGTCTCTTGTTTGGAACAAAAAAAATTTTCAGTGGAAGATCAGACATCAGACCCCCTAGGTCCAGAGTCACAGTGTGGTTCTGCCACAGCTTGGCCGTTAGAATGGCAGGCGGCGGCTATGGCTGGTCCCAGAGTGAAGAAGGCCAGGGGCTGCGGCGGCCCCTGACCTACAGCCAGCATGGAGCATGAGCCCTTGGTTGGGGTAGCTAGTGAGCCCCTGAGGTTTGGGGACTGTTTGCCATTGCAGCATAACCTGCAAAAGTGACCTGGGCATGAGAAACCAGAGGAGTTAAATCGACAAGAAGCTGGTCAGTAAAAGTATCTCAGCTTGAGGCATCAGCGTTGACTTAAGAATGATCTGTTCCTAGAAATGGCCATTGCCGTCTTGTCCCTGCCTCCTGTGCCCCTGCTTCTGCACGAGCTGACTCCACTTCTTAAACCTCAAACTGGTCCCATTTATGGTGTCTTCTGGGAGCTGTCAGTGTCACCCCCAGGTTCCTCCCGGTTCCTGCAAGCTGGAGCCACCTCTGCTTGTCCCCGTGACACAGCCTCTACTCAGTGTCAAGGAAAAACCGAGTTTCCCTACAGAGGAAAACACCCAGCTAGTTCTTCCCATCTGTGTCCCTTCCCTGTGAGTGTCTCTTACTGTTGCCATAGAACACTCACTTCTGGTCACCATATGTATGGGGGGTATTCCTGGTAGCTGGCTCCTACAATTTCACTCAATTCTGACACTATCTGGAATTAGCGGCAGACCCCACAGGTTAAGGGGTCAGTCCAGAGGGGAAGACGGACAGTATGGAATAATCGCACACTTACTTTATGCGAACACAGGTAACTATGCAGACATCACCCGGGAGAGCATATTACCTATGCACCTGACCCCTAGGTCGTCCTGGATGACAAAGGACTCTGAGGAAGCCATGTGTTCGCTGGAAAGGTAACTATGATTGGCATTAACCAGGTTGGGGGCGTGGGGCAGGGACTGGTGGGAGCAGAGCTGCCTCGGTGGTAACATGGCTGGGACCCTGAACAGACCAGCTTTGCTGGGGGAGCCAGGGCCTTGGGCCCGGTGTGCCGGTCCTGCACAAGAGACCAGGGCAGTGAAGGTCGTCAGGGCCACAGAAAACCCAAGGGGACAAGACACGCTTGCAGCTGGGTGGTTTGGGGCAATCTGTGAGGGTCCAGTTTCTGAGGACCTAGAAGGAGGACGTGGATGGTTGAGGCCCATTAGGCGGTGGAGGGTGGAGGGAAGTGATTTTAGCCCCTGCTCTGAGGACCTGCACCCGCCCCTCCCCCCACGCCCCTTGTTCTTAGACCCAAGGACATTCATTTGCTGCCACAGCTCTGCTTCTCCGAGTGTCCCGATGGCCCTCGGAGGGTGAGGGCAGCTTCCGCGGTGACACCCAGCCCTGCGCCCCGGGCTCCGTGGAGTGAGCGCGCAGGAGGGACCGTGCGAGCGGAGCGGAGTGCAGTGGGCTGGGGCTGGTGCGGGGACCGAGGGTCCGGGCTGCCTCCCTGACGGCCCCGTGCTGGGAAGGGCAGGGAGTCCCGCGGGAACAGCCGCGCGCCAGCTGGGTTAAGCCGTCCGCGCCCGCCCAGGGGCCGCTCTCTCCGCCCGGACCTCGCCGAGGCCCTGGGAGCCCGGCGCTGCGCGCACCTGTCGCCGGCTCTGCGCACAGTGTCCCGGAGGCGGCCCTGCCCCGCGGGGCCCCAGGCGCTTCAGCTCTGCGAGGAAGGGCCAGAGGACACACGGGACGTCACAGAAGGCAGGCCCGGGGCGCGAGCAAGGCCGAAAGAGGCGCCTCTACCGGGAGACCCGAGCGAGAAGGGCGAAGGGCCGGGATTAGGGGCGTGCCCGTCTGAGGGGGCGTGTCTGCCGGGCCGGAGGCGTGCCCGACTGAGGGGGCGTGTCCCGACGGCGGGGCGTCAGGGGGCGTGTCTGCCGGGCCGGGGGCGTGCCCGACTGCGGGGGCGTGTCCCGACGGCGGGGCGTCAGGGGGCGTGTCTGCCGGGCCGGGGGCGTGCCCGACTACGGGGGCGTGTCCGGGGCCGACCGCCCCGGGCCGGAAACGCGCGGGTCGGGACGGCCGGGCGGTGTCAGCTGCGAGGTCGCGGTTGGGGTCGCGGTGCGGCGCCGACAGGGACGCCTGCGGGTCTGGGCGCCCGGGTGAGGCGGGGACCCCGGCCGGGGCCTCTCGGGACGGCGGACGCCTCCGGTCAGCGCTCGGCGTCAGGGATTTTGTCCATTTTCAGGGAGCCGCAGGGCCTGGCGCCGGACCCTGGAGGCTTCGTGCCCCGGAGCCGTCGTCGCCGGGCTGGGCGCGCGATGAAGCCCGCGGCCCCCCACGGCCTGCTCCTGAGCTCCCTCTGCCTGGCGCTGTGCTGCGGCGCGCGCGGGCCCCCCACGAGGTGAGCGCGGAGCCCCGGAGTGCGTGCGGCTGGGCGGGGGCCCGGTC
>PISX010029253.1:0-20296 GCA_004024625.1 Mellivora capensis | reverse complement strand
AGAATAGATCAAGTCCTGGGTCACAAATCAGGTCTCAACCGGTACCAAACACTGGGATCATTCCCTGCATATTTTCAGACCACAAGGCTCTGAAGCTAGAACTCAATCACAAGAGAAAAGTTGTAAAGAACTTAAATACATGGAGGCTAAAGAGCATCCTACTAAAGAATGAATGGGTCAAGCAGGAAATTAAAGAAGAATTGAAAAAATTCACAGAAACAAATGATAATGAAAACACAACTGTTCAAAATCTGTGGGACACAGCAAAGGCAGTCCTGAGAGGAAAGTTTATACCAATACAAGCCTTTCTCAAGGAACAAGAAAGGTCTCAGGTACACAACCTAACCCTAAACCTAAAGGAGCTGGAGAAAGAACAGCAAAGGAACTCTAAACCCAGCAGGAGAAATCATAAAGATCAGAGCAGAAATCAATGAAATAGAAACCAAACAAACAGTAGAACAAATCAACAAAACTAGGAGCTGGTTCTTTGAAAGAATTAATAAGATTAATAAAACCCTGGCCAGACATATCAAAAAGAGAAAGGACCCAAATAAATAAAATCATGAATGAAAGAGGAGAGATCACAACCAATCAAAAAATACAAACAATTATAAGAACATATTATGAGCAGCTATACGCGAAATAGACGCATTCCTGGAGACATATAAACTACCAAAACTGAACCAGGAAGAAATAGAAAACCTGAACAGATCCATAACCAGTAAGGAGATTGAAGCAGTCATCCAAAATCTCACAACAAGCAAGAGCCCAGGGCCAGATGGCTTCCCAGGGGAATTCTACTAAACATTTAAAGAAGAATTAATTCCTATTCTCCTGAAACTGTTCCAAAAAATAGAAATGGAAGGAAAACTTCCAAACTCATTTTATGAGGCCAGCATTACCACGATCCCAAAACCAGACAAAGACCCCATCAAAAAAGAGAATTACAGACCAATATCCTTGATGAATACAGAAGTGAAAATTCTCACCAAAATACTAGCCAATAGGATCCAACAGTACATTAAAAGGATTATTCACCAGGACCAAGTGGGATTTATTCCAGGGCTGCAAGGTTGGTTCAACATATGCAAATCAATCAATGTGATCCAATACATTAATAAAAGAATGGACAAGAACCATATGATACTCTCAATAGATGCTGAAAAAGCATTTGACAAAGTACAGCATTCTTTCTTGATCAAAATTCATCAAAGTGTAGGGACAGAGGTCACATACCTCAATATTATCAAAGCCATCTATGAAAAACCCACCGCAAATATCATTCTCAATGGAGAAAAACTGAGAGCTTTTCCTTACGGCCAGGAACATGGAAGGGATGTCCATTATAACCACTGCTATTCAATATAGTACTAAAAGTCCTAGCCTCAGGAATCAGACAACTAAAAGAAATTACAGGCATCCAAATCGGCAAAGAAGAAGTCAAACTATCACTCTTTGCAGATGGTATGATACTTTATGTGGAAAACCCAAAAGACTCCACTCCAAAACTGCTAGAACTTGTACAGGAATTCAGTAAAGCGTCAGGATATAAAATCAATGCACAGAAATCAATTGCATTTCTATACACCAAGAAAGAAGAAAGAGAAATTAAGGATTCTATCCCATTGCAAACTGCACCCAAAACCGTAAGATACCTAGGAATAAACCTAATCAGAGAGGCAAAGAATCTGTACTCAGAAAACTATAAAGTACTCATGAAAGAAATGGAGGAAGACACAAAGAAATGGAAAAATGTTCCATACTCATGGATTGGAAGAACAAATATTGTGAAAATGTCTATGCTACCTAAAGCAATCTACAGGTTTAATACAATCCCTATCAAAATACCATCAATTGATTTCAAAGAAATGGAACAAATAATCCTAAAATTCATATAGAACCAGAAAAGACCCTGAATAGCCAGAGGAATGTTGAAAAAGAAACCAAAGTTGGTGGCATCACAATTCCAGACTTCAAGCTCTATTACAAAGCTGTCATCATCAAGACAGTACGGTACTGGCACAAAAACAGACACATACATCAAGGGAACAGAACAGAGAGGCCAGAAATAGACCCTCAACTCTATGGTCAACTAATCTTTGACAAAGCAGGAAAGAATGTCCAGTGGAAAAAAGACAGTCTCTTCAATAAATGGTGTTGGGAAAATTGGACAGCCACATGCAGAACAATGGAACTGGACCATTTCCTGACACCACACATGAAACTAGACTCAAAATGATGAAAGATCTCAATGTGAGACAGGAATCCATCAAAATCCTTGAAGAGAACATAGGCAGCAACCTCTTCGACCTCAGCCACAGCAACTTCTTCCTAGAAACATCGCCAAAGGCAAGGGAAGCAAGGCCAAAAATAAACTATTGGGACTTCATCAAGATCAAAAGCTTTTTGCACACCAAAGGAAACAAGTCAACAAAACCAAAAGACAACTGACAGAATGGGAGGAGATATTCCCAAACGACATATCAGATAAAGGGGCTAAAAAGTTCTATAAAAGTTCTATAAAGAACTTACAAACTCAACAACCACATAACAAGTAATCCAATCAAGAAATGGGCAGAAGACCTGAACAGACATTTCTGCAAAGAAGACATCCAGATGGCCAACAGACACATGAAAAAGTGCTCCACATCACTCGGCATCAGGGAAATACAAATTAAAACCACAGTGAGATACCACCTCACACCAGTCAGAATGGCTAAAATTAACAAGTCAGGAGACAATAGATGCTGGCGAGGATGCAGAGAAAGGGGAACCTTCCTACACTGTTGGTGGGAATGCAAGCTGGTGCAGCCACTCTGGAAAACAGCAAGGAGGTTCCTCAAAAAGTTCAAAATTGAGCTACCCTATGACCCAGCAATTGCACTACTGGGTATTTACCCTAAAGATACAAATGTAGTGATTCAAATGTTTATAGCAGCAATGTCCACAATAGGCAAACTGTGGAAAGAACCTAGATGTCCATCAACAGATGAATGGATAAAGAAGATGTGGTATATATATACAATGAAATACTATACAGCCATCAAAAGAAATGAAATCTTGCCATTATGTGGATGGAACTAGAGGGTATTATGCTTAGTGAAATAAGTCAATCAGAGAAAGACAATTATCATATCATCTCTCTGATATGAGAAATTTGAGAGGCAAAGTGGGGGGTTTGAGGGGTAGGGAAGGAAAAAATTTAATAGGATGGGATTGGGAGGGACTCAAACCATAAGAGACTTAATCTCACAAAACAAACTGAGGGTTGCTGGGGGTAGGGGGTACGGATGGGGTGGCTGGGTTATGGACATTGGGGAAGGTATGTGCTACAGTGAGTGCTGTGAAGTGTGTAAGCCTGATGATTCACAGACCTGTACCCCTGGGGCAAATAATACATTATACGTTAATAAAAAATTTTTTTAAAAAGGAAGTAAATTGTATCCAAATTGGTAAAGAAGAAATACGACTTTCACTATTTGCAGATGACATGATACTATACACAGAAATCCCTAAAGATTCCATTGAAAAACTACGTAATTGATGAATGAATTCAGTAAAGTCACAGGATACAAAATCAGTATGTAGAAATTTGTTGCATTTCTATACACTAATAGTGAAGCAGGAAGAGATATTAAGAAAACAATCCCATTTACAGTTGCACCAAAAATAAGATATCTAGGAATAAAATTAACCGAAGAGGTGAAATACCTGTATTCTGATAATAAAACTGATGAAAGAAACTGGGGATGACACTAAAAAATGGAAAGACATTCCACGCTCACAGACTGGAAGAATACTGTTAAAATGTTTATACTACCCAAAACAATCTACACATTTAATGCAATCCCTATCAAAATACCAACAGCATTTTTCATAGAACAAGAACAAATAATACTAAAATTTGTATGGAAATACAAAAGATCCTGAATAGCCAAGGCATTCTTGACAAATGAAAAAAAAATGGAGGTATCATAATTACGGACTTCATGTTGTATTACAATATTGCAGTAACCAAAACAGTACGGCATTGGCACAAAAACAGACAAATAGATCAACAGAAGAGGACAGGAAAGTTAGAAATAAACCTACAATTATGTGCTCAAACGCTTCTTCGACAAAGGAGGCAAGAATATACAATGGAAAAAAGTCTCTTCAATAAACAGTGTTGGGCAGACTGGAGAGCTACATGAAAGATAGTAAACCTGAACCACCTTCTTATACCATACAAACTCAAAATAGATTAAAAAGCTAAGTATGAGGGGCGCCTGGGTAGCTCAGTGGGTTAAGCCTCTGCCGTTGGCTCAGGTCATGATCCCAGGGTCCTGGGATTGAGCCCCGCATCGGGCAATCTGCTCAGCAGGGAGCCTGCTTCCTTTCCTCTCTCTCTGCCTGCCTCTCTGCCTACTTGTGTTCTCTGTCTGTCAAATAAATAAGTAAAATCTTTAAAAAAGAAAAAAAGAAGCTAAGTATGAGATGTGAAACCATAAAAATTCTAGAAGAGTGTACAGATAGAAAAATTCTCCAACATTGGCTGTAGCATCATTTTTCTAGATAGGTCTCCTAAAGCAGGGGAAATAAAAACAAATAAACTAGTGGGACCACATAAAAATAAAAAACTTCTGCGCTGCAAAAGAAACAATCAATAAAACTAAAAGACAACCTACCGAATGGGAAAAGATATTTGCAAATGACATATCCCGCAGGTAGCTTCCAAAATATATAAGGAATTTATACAATTCAACAGCCAAAAAATAAATTATCCAATTTTTAAAAATGGGCAAAAGACATAAGCAGACATTTTTCCCAAGAAAACATCCAGATGGCCAACAGACACAGGAAAAGATGCTCACCATCACTCATCATCAGGGGAATTCAATCAAAACTACAATGAGGTGGGGGTGCCTGGGTGGCTCAGTAGATTCAGCCTCTGCCTTTGGCTCAGGTCATGATCTCAGAGTCCTGGGACTGAGTCGCACATCGGGCTCTCTGCTCAGCAGGGAGCCTGCTTCCCCCCACCCCCTGCTGCCTGCCTCTCTGCCTACTTATGATCTCTTTCTGTCAAATAAATAAATAAAATCTTAAAAAAAAAAAAACTACAATGAGGTATCACCTCACACCTATCAGAATGGGTAAACTCAGCAATAGAAGAAACAGGTGTTGGTGAGGATGTGGAGAAAAGGGAACCCTCTTGCACTGTTGGTAGGAATGCAAACTGGTGCAGCCACTGTGAAAAACAGCATGGAATTTCCTAAAATAGAACTACTCTATGATCCAACAATTGGTCTACTGGCATTTACCCAAAGAATATGGAAACAGTAATTTGAAGGGATACGTGAGTCCTATGTTTTACGGCAGCATTATTTATAATAGCTAAGGTGTGGAAGCAACCGAAGTGTCCACTTACAGATGAATGGATAAAGAAGTTGTGGTATATATACATACAATGGCATATTATTCAGTCATAAAAGAATGAAATCATAAAATTTCTAATGACATGGATGGAATTAAGAGTATTATGGGTGAAATCATTCAGTCAGAGAAAAACAAATACTATATGATTTTACTCATATGTGGAGTTTAAACAACAAAACAAATGAGCAATGGGGGGAAAAAAGAGAAAGAGACAAACCAAGAAAGAGAATCTTAACTATAGAGAACAAACTGATGGTTAACAGAGAGGAGGAAGATGAGGGGATGGGTGAAACAGGTGAGAAGGATTAAGGAGTGGATAGGTCATGATGAGCACTGGGCGATGTACGGAATTGTTGAATCACTATATTATATATCTGAAATTAATGTAACACTCTATGTCAACTATACTGGAATGAGAGTAAAATAAGAAATGGACTCTTAACAATCTTAACAATGGAGAACTGATGGTTAATCATAGGGGAGGTAGGTGGAGGAGGGGATGGGTGAACTAGGTGATGGGGACTAAGGAGGACACTTGTGATGAGCACAGAGTGATGTAGGGAATTGGTGAATCATTATATTGTACAGCCGTAACTAATGTAATACAGTATGTTAACTATAGTGAAGTTTAAATAAAAATTTATTTAAAAAATAAATAGAAAATGGGGTGCCTGAGTGGTGAAAGCCTCTGACTTCGGCTCAGGTCATGGTCTCAGGGTCCTGGGATCGAGTCCCGTGTCGGGTTCTCTGCTCAGTGGAGAGCCTGCTTCCTCCTCTCTCTGCCTGCCTTTCTGCCTACTTGTGATCTCTGTCAAATAAACAAATAAAATATTTAAAATAAATAAATAAATAAATAAATAAATAGAAAATGTTACAACACCACATAAATACAAAGAATTATGAGAGACAAGTCTGAAAAAAAAAATACACCAACATAATGGATAATTTAAAAGCAATGGATAATTTCTAGAAACACACAACCTTCCAAGACTGAATCGGGAAGAAACAGAAAATCTAAACAGACTAACTACTAGTAATAAAACTGAATTCGTAATTAAAAAAAAAAACCTCCCCAAAATAAGTCGTGAACCAGATGGCTTCATAGTGGAATTCTACCAAACATTTAAAGAATTAATACCTCTCCTCAAACTATTCCAAAAAGTACTCCGGGAAGGAACTTCCCCAGATTCATTCTATGAGAATATTAACCTGATACCAAAAGCAGACAAAGACACTACAAAAGAATTACAGGACAACATCCCTGATGAACACTGATGTAAAAATCCTCAACAAAATATTAGGAAACCAAATTCAACAACAGAAAAATCATTCACTACTATCAAGTAGGATTTATTCCAATAATGCAAAGTGGTTCATAACAAATCAAAGTGATACTACACATTAACAAAAGGAAAGATAAGAACAGTATGGTCATACCACTAGATGTAGAAAAAGCACGTGACACAATTCAACATCCGTTCAAAGGAAACACTCAACAAAGTTATTATAGAAACATAAACTCAACATAACCAAGGCCATGTATGAAAAATTCACATCTAACATCATTCTCAAAAGTGAAAAAATAAAAGCTTTATCTGTAACATCAGGAACAAGACAAGGACATCCACTCTCACTACTTTTATTCATCATAGTCCTACCCGCAGCAATCAGTCAAGAAGTAAAAGGCATTAAAATTGAGAATAAAGAAATAAAATTCCCACTATTTGCATGTGACATGACACTTATAATACAGGACTCCACCAAAAAGTTATTAGAATGAATGAATCCACAAATGTTACAGGAAACAAAATTATCATGTAGAAATCTATTGTATTTCTCTACACTAACACTAAAGTAGCAGAAAAAGAAGTTAAGAAAACAACTCCATTTACAATTGCATCAAAAAGAATAAAACACCTAGGAATAAATTTAACTAAGGAGGTAAAAAGTGAAAAAAAAAAAATCAGATCTCTATTCTGAAAACTCTCAAACACTGATGAAACAAACTGAAGACAAAATAAACAAATGGGAAGACAGGCCATGCTCATGTATTCAAAGAATTAATACTGTTAAAATGTTTATACTACCCTAAACAATACACAGATTCAATACAATCCCTATCAAAATATAAATAGCATAATTCACAGAGCTAGCAAAATTATCCTAAAATGTGTATGGAGACACTAAAGACCTCAAATAGCCAAAGCCACATTGGGAGAAAAGAACAAAGCTGAAGGTTTCACAAGCCCAGATTCTAAGATACACTATGAAACTACAGTATTCCAAAACAATATGGTACTGGCACAAAAACAGATACACAGATCAACAGGAGAGGACAGAGAGCCCAGAAATAAACCCACAGCTATACAGTCAATCTATGACAAAGCAAGAATATGCAATGGGAAAAAGACAGTCTTCCATAAATGGTATTGGAAGAACTGGACAGCTACACGCAAAAGAATGAAACTGGGCCATTTTCTTACACCACATGCATAAAGAAACTCCAAATGGAGTGAACACCGAAATAGGAGTCCTCAGCCATAAAATCCCTTCAAGAAAACAAGCAGTGATCTCTTCAGTATCACCCTTAGCAATGTATTTATGGATAGGTCTCCTCAGGCAAGGGAAACAAAAGCAAAAATAAACTACTGGGGATTCACAATAATACAAAGTTTTGCATAGCAGAGGATAACATCAACAAAACAAAAAGGCAACCTACTGAACAGAAGAAGAATTTGCAAATGATGTATCTAATAAAGGGTTTTACTCAAAATACATAAAAAATTTATACAAGTCAATACCACAAAACCAAACAATCCAATTAAAATATGGGCAGAGGACCTAAATGCACGTTTTTCTGGAAAAAAAAAAAAGCATACAAGTGACCAACAGACATGAAAAGATGCTCAGAATCACTAATCATCAGAAAATGCAAATCAAAACTGCTGTATCATCTCACAGCAGCCAGAATGCCTAGCATGAAAATGACAAGGAAAAAAAAGTGTTGGTGAGGTTGTGGAGAAAAAGGAAACTTCGGGCACTCTTGGTGTAAATTGGGGCAATTTACAACCACTGTGGCAAAGAGGAGGCAGATTCCTCAAAAGTTTCAAAATAGAAGTACCATATGACCTAGGAATTCTACTACTAGGTATTAACCCAAAGAAAATGAAAACACTAACTGAAAAAGATAAATGCACCTCGATGTTTACTACAGGATTATTTACAATAACCAAGATATGGAGGCAACTCAAGTGTCCATCCACAGATGAGTGGATAAAGAAGATGGAATATATAAATTTGTACAATGGATTATCACTCAGGCATAAAAGAATAATGAGATCTCGCCATTTGCAACAACATGAATGGACTTAGAGGGCATTACGCTAAGTGAAGTAAGTCAGACCGAGTAAGACAAATACCCTATAATTTAACTTACACGTTGAATCTAAAAAAACAAAACAAATGAACAAAAAAAGACTCCTAAATACAGAGAACAAACTGGGGGTTGCCAGAATGGAGGTGGGTGGAGGAATGGACAAAATCGCTAAGGGGGATTAAGAGACACAAAGATCCAGTTGTAGAATAAATAAGTTTCAGAGATGAAAAGTTTAGCAAAGGAAATATAGTCAATAATATTGTAGTAACGCTCAATGGTGACAGTGACTACACTCATCATAGTGAGCACGGAGTAATGCATAGAATTGTTAAATCAACGTGCTGGACCCCTGATCTATTATAGCACTGTACATTAATTATACTTGAATAAAAAATAAAAAATGAAATTAAAAAATAATAAATTTTAAAAGAGAAAGTCATACCCATAGACCTCATATGATTTGAGGAAAATGTGAAGTCAACTGCATGACAAAGCACAAGAAAGGTGAGGATCCGAAGCTTCAAAATTTAATGCCAGCCAAGGATGGTTTGACATTTGAATTAAATGTC
Source organism: Mellivora capensis (assembly GCA_004024625.1). NCBI lineage: Eukaryota > Metazoa > Chordata > Mammalia > Carnivora > Mustelidae > Mellivora > Mellivora capensis. The sequence continues at coordinate 10,936 of PISX010029253.1, read as the reverse complement.
AAGGGAACAGGAGTAGCAGCTCTGCCAAGCAAGAAGCAGCAGGCAAGTTCACAGACCTCATGAAGAAGATCATGGAGGAGCAGACATACCTCTGTGTACAGATTTTTAATACAAAGTGTTCTACTCTGGGAAAAAAAAAAGCCACAGATGTTATTAGTAAAGAAGAGAAGAGAGCACCATAATTAAGGCAGGAACAGAAAGGCTAACTCTACTAGTCTGTGCAAATAAAGTCAGCTTTTATGGTCAGGACTCGTCTATCTATAAAATTACTAACACCTGAGTCTTGAAGGCTGAGAGCAACACCAGCCGCCAGCTTCGCTAACAGCTGTACACCGACAAGGCCTGGAGAATGAGATTTTTCTGGACTGGTTTTATGGATGCTTTGTCCTTGAAGTCAGGAAGTACCCTGCTTGGAAGGAATTGCCTTTTGAAGTTCCTTTGATACCGAACAATACCCCTGGCCACTCAGAAGCCCAGGAGTTCAACACCAACGGCATCCAAGTGGTCTATTTGCCCCCAAACACAATGTGTCTTATGCAGCCTCTAGATCCAGGGAGACATAAGGACCTTTAAGGCTCCTTAAACACGGTGCTCCATGGGAGGACTGTCGATGCTATGGAAGACAACCCCAACAGAAGAACATCCTCAGTCTGCAAGCATTTCACCATCGAAGATACCACGGCTGTTAAAGAAAAAGCTGTAAAAGCCATCCCACCAAGAACAACAAATTCCTGCTGGAGAAAATGGTGTCTAGATGCTGTGTAAGACTTCCCAGGCCTATGAGAGCCAATCAAGAAAATAATCAAAGAGCGTGGATATGGTGGAGGGAGTAAAGGGTTTCAAGATATGGACCCTGGAGAAATTCCAGAGCTGACTGAGAGACATCACACCAGTTGAATTAACAGAAGATGATCTGATGGACATGAGTGCCTCCAAACCAGAGCTGGATGATGATGAAGGGGACACAGAAGTAGCGGTGCTAGAAAACAGACAGTAGACAGGCATTATGAGGGGTTTCTGTCCAGTTACACTGAGTACGTCCGCCTCTCCTGCCTTCCGCCACCATTAACCTCCGCCATGTCTTCAGCCTCTGACCCGCCGAGACAGAAAGACCAATTCTTCCTGTTCCTCCTCCTCAGTCTACTCCATGTGAAGACAAGATGGAAAAGAGGTTTATGGTGACCCATTTCCATTTCATGAAGAGGAAACCATCATGTGATACAGGTAACACATTTATCAGCTGTGTATGTGAGTGTCTTCATTTGGAAACCTAGTAACTGTAGGGCAAGAACCGTGGGAGGCATTTTTGTGTCTTCATCATCACCTGAGCAGTCATCGCGTAGAACATTGTGAGACAGACTTGGAGGGAGCACATGGCTTACTCTTATACAGGTGGAAGGTGAGTGCTATTTATTAGATTCATAATGTGTTTTATGCCTTTGCTTTCAAAGAATTATTTTGCTGTATAGACTACCTCTCTCTCATAACTGGAGAAACTGCATGTCAACCCTATCATCACAGGTAAGTAGCTTTAAGAAAATGTAAGAGTATTTCTAGTACTGTATTATGAATACTATAATACAATAGGCCATACAATTTTTATGATTTATTCACTAGTACATAGGCTAGGCTACCATGAGGCAACCCTAGCAATTACACAAGACCACAATGAAGCAATCATGGTGCTGCTCTGTTATCAATGCATGAATCATTACTGTAAATAAATATGAATTTCCTTTTCACATTATCTTGTCAATTTTGATGTCCTGTATAAGATGTATAACATATACAGCACTCTATCACGTAAGACAACACTGATGTAGGTACAGTGATTCATCCTGTAAACAGATGATGTAAACTACAGTACCAGTGAATACAGTACTGAAAATATATTTTCTCCTTACAGTTATAACATTTCTGAAAACATTTTCTTGAGCTTACTTGCTTATAAGAATACAGTACATGGTATATAGAACAACATATGTGTGCATTGAATATTTTATCAGTGAGCCTTCTGTTCTCCAGGAAGCCATTAGTAGCTAAGTTTTGGGGGACTCGTAAGTTTCACGTGTATTTTTGTGTTGGGGGTTGGTACGAAGAACCTCCACGTTGTTCAAGGGTCAACCATGTTGGTCACCTCCCTTAAGGCCTTAAAGGAAGGAGAAGACACTGAAAGCTCCTTTGCATGGTAACCATAATGGGACAAAACCTGATCAAAGGGCTGGGCTCCGTGATGCCACTGGTGCAGCAGATGCTCAGAAGGGACAGAAGGCCTGTGGAGGGGACATTCAGCAGAAGGAACTGGATCCTAAATCTGCCTTTGACTATCTATCTGGGGCTGGAAAGCGAACACTAAAAGCCAAGAAGCTGAGCTTTCCAGAATGGAAGTTCCATGGGGGAAAGTATGTGGCATGTCAAAGGACGGCCAAGGGGCCACGTGCTAGGACTGCAAGCCACGTGGATAGACCTCACAGGCAACAGCGAACAAGGGCAAGTTTTTAAGATGAACATAAGTGATCCAAGGGATATGCTGGGAAGACGAATCTGGCATGGACCACAGGATGGATAGGAGCGGAGGAGTGGCTTTACCTCAGTGATGCTGGGGAAAGTTTATGTTCTGCAGGAAGAAAAGTTGGATCTGAAAGACCATCATGAGTCACACTTTCTTCTTTGAGTCTGTTACCACAAATGCAACGCTCAAAGTCAAGATTTCTCCAGGGCATCAGGTGACTTCCACCCGTGAGGAGTCCTATCCTCCTATGGGGACAAATTTGTTACCAAGGCCGTGCCAGCTTCAGTGGCCCCTGCTGAGGAGCTGGAGGGGACAATCACACTCCAAAGAGATGCCCAGCGGAACCAGTTCACGAGAAGGGTGACAAAAATAAAAAATAAGTAAAAAGGAAAAGCGTAGGCTGTTTGTGCCAGGATGCATGCGCAGACAACTCACTTCGGTCTGTGACTCAGTGATGTTAGAACCTCAGCAAAATGTAACACTTCCCAGGCTACCACTGGTATTTTGAGAATCCAAGTCAAGGACACTGCCAGCAAGATTGGCGGGCAATTGCGCTTTGGGCCAGAGAGGAGTTCAACCACAAGAGGGGGTAGCTTTTCCATGCAGCACACTCCACAGAGCCGGCTGCTAGCGTCATCAGACCTGGAGGAATGCCACCAAGTCCCAGAAAATAAAAGGCTGTCTCACCTCCAGCAGCTGCAGGAGAAGCCAAGTCATTAGGAAACAAGTTGCTTTTCTCTTCATATCTAGGGAAAGATACTTGTTTTGTGTTTTCTTGGGAAACCAAATTTTATAACCCCTCTTCTTCTGAAGTTTCCAAATAGCAGTCAGTATTGTCTAAAAAGAACTTTTGAAAGGTCCTTTTCCTCAGCTCCTGCCCCAATAGATGATGATGAGCTGAGAAGTCCCAACAGGGCTTTTTGCCTCTAGAAGGGCCTTTGGGGGCTGCCTCATGACCCCCACTGGCACAGATGTCCTGAGAGGACCCCCTACCCCGAAGAGCCCTTGCCAGCCACCAGGGGGCTGCCGGTCAGAAGCAAAGCCAAGAACCCCGAACCCACCCCCACCATTAGGTATTTTCCAGATGCTATAGTTTTTATACCACTTGAAACTCCTAATCCAGAAAATGGCTCCAGAGCCACTGCTCCAACAGTCCCTGCTTACTGACTTATCAGAAGTAAGGTGACAGGCACAGGCGCCTGCCCCAAAGCTATAGCCCTGCACCCTCCATGGCCGACCGGTCATCATGGCACCACCGCAGCCAGAGAATTCCCAGTCACCCCAAAGCCTGCATTTCCATAGTGATAAACTCCCAAGCACACAGAGGCTCTCAAGGCCCAGAAGCAGCAGCAACCATGGGCCCCAGTGAGGGCTTATGACCTGCCCTGTCACCGCTCTGAAGAAAAAAGCCTCTTCTGCCCGAGCCTGGTCAACCAGCACAGCTCAGTATCCCCAGGGCCTTATCTGGGGACTGCACGCAATCTGGCGACAGGGCTAGGGTGTCCCCCCTCATGCAGACCGCCTACACAGGACATTGTGCTTCCAAGGCTCACAAGCAGCCAGGCCACCACCTCAACGGGGCCCACAATGATGGAGAGAAACCAGACATGCCATCTCAGTCCTGGATGGTCCCAAGGACAATGACTGATGGAAAATTACTTTTGGGGGGAGGAGCAAGAAGACTAGGAGACCTAAATATCATCGGGTCCCAGGAGTTCAGCTAGTTATCAAACCATTCTGAACACCTACAAACTCACAGGAGGTTGAAGAGAAGAAGAGCAGCAATTCTAGGAACAGAAAATCAACCACTTTCCGGAAGGTAGGACCTGCAGAGTGGTGAATCTGAAGTGACGGGAAGATAGTCTGTGGGGAGAGGGGCTGGCTCCCAGCCAGCAGTGGAGCAGCGGAGCACAAAATTGAACTTTTAGAAGTCTGCTCCACTGAGGAACGTAGCTCCAGAGGCTAAGCTGAGGGTTGAGCCCTCGTGGGGACAGTGTGGTCTCAGAACCTGCAGGGTCACAGAAAGACCAGGGGTGTCTGAGTGTGGCAGGGTCCCCAGGTATCAGAGCGGGGAAGCCAGCTACAGAGACAGAGCTGAGGAGTGAGCTCGCAGCTTGGGGTTACCTTAAACCATAATCCAAGGCACAGTTGGGCCACTACTCTTCAAGCAAGGACCCCACAAGTGGCAGATCCGGAGAGACCCCCTCCTTCCTTCTCCAGAAGGAACAGCACGGGAGTGCACAGCAGGAATCTACTGGGTTTGGAGGCTCCAAATGGAGTTGTGCGCCAGAGATAGAAACGCTCTGTCACAGGTTGCAGAGTGCGGCCTGAGACCAGGGAGACGGGAGTGACTGAGCACTTTTCTCCGAGGGTGCACTGAAGAGTGGAGCCCTGAGCTCTCAGCTCCTTCCTGCCAGAGACTGGGAAGCCGCCATCTTTATTCCGGTCTTCCAGAGCTCTATGGAAAGCGTTCAGGGAACAAAAGCTCCCAGGAGCGAACCCGAGCAGATTACTTAGCCCGGCCCCTGGCAAGGGTGAGGCATTTCTGTCCCAGGCAAAGACATTTGAGAGTCACTGCAACAGGCCCCTCCCACAGAAAATCAGCAAGAACATCCAGCCAAGACCAAGCTCACTGATCAAGGACAACAGGGGAATTCCAGAGGAGGGGAAAGCAAAGCATGGAAATCACGGCTTTCTCCCCATGATTCTTTAGTCTTACAAAGTTAATTAAACTTTTTTAATTTTATTTTTTTCCTATTCTAATTTTTTTAACTTTTCCACTTTCCTCTTTTAACGGTTTTTAACTAGTTTGTCTTAACAATACCTTTCTGAAAAAACAAATCTTTTTAAACCATCATTTATATTTTATCCTTCACTGTATCTAACTTTATTTCTTTTTTTTTTAATATTTTATTTATTTATTTGACAGAGACAAGTAGGCAGAGAGGCAGACAGAGAGAGAGGGGGAAGCAAGCTACCCGCTGAGCAGAGAGCCCGATACGGGGCTCAATCCCAGGACCCTGAGATCATGACCTGAGCCGAAGGCAGAGGCTTAACCCACTGAGCCACCCAGGTGCCCCTCTAAGTTTATTTCTTATATACCTTTTATATATGACTGATCGAAAATTACTTTTGGGGGGGGAGGAGCAAGAGGACTAGGAGACCTAAATATCTAATACCTAAAAAAACCCCTATAGGGTTTTTTCTTTTTAAAAATTTGGGATACAATTTCTTCTAATAGATCAAAATATACCCAAATCTAGCACAGGGCTTTGTTCTAGTCTCCAGCCTAGGCAAATTCTCTCCACTTTCTTTTTCTTTCTTTTTACAACCAACTTATTTTACCAATTCCTTTTTTTAGAATTTATTTTTAACTTTCATCTTTACAGTCATATCCCATCCCTTCATCATGTTTACCCTTATTTTTGTATATATTGGTTTTTCTTTAAAATTTTGGGAGGTAGTTTCCTCTAAGAGACCAAAATATACCCAAAAATCAAGTGGTTGGCTCTCCTCTACTCATCAGTCTAACATACCCACACACACACATACATATATATACACCTGTCTAATACACACACACACACACACACACACACACACATATATATTAACCCAATGAGCCACCCAGGTGCCCAGAGAAATCAAAATATATATATATATTATATATATATACACACACACATATATACACCAGTCTAATATATATATGTATATATACATATATATTAACCCATATATGGGTTAATATATATATTAACCCATATATATATATTTTTTTTCCCTACAATTGGAATCTCTTCTGATTTGGTTAGCATACATTTTTCTGGGGTCTTTGCCACCCTCTTAGTATTTTATTCTCTCCTTCATATATTCCTATCTGGATAAAATGACAACGTGGAAAAACCCACCACAAAAAAAAAAGAAAGAAAAAAGAACAAGAGGCAGTACCAAAGGCTAGGGACCTAATCAATACAGACATTGGTAATATGTCAGATCTAGAGTTCAGAATGACAATTCTCAAGGTGCTAGCTAGACGTGAAAAAGGCATGGAAGATATTAGAGAAACCCTGTCTAGAGAAATAAAAGCCCTTTCTGGAAAAATAAAAACTAAAATCTGGGGCGCCTGGGTGGCTCAGTGGGTTAAGCCTCTGCCTTCGGCTCAGGTCATGATCCCAGGGTCCTGGGATCAAGCCCCGCATCGGGCTCTCTGCTCAACGGGGAACCTGCTTCCTCCTCTCTCTCTACCTGCTCTCTGCCTACTTGTGATCTCTGTCTGTCAAATAAACAAATAAAATCTTTAAAAAAAAAAACCTAAAATCTAACCAAGCTGAAATTTTAAAAAGCTATTAAGGAGGTGCAATAAAAAATGGAGGCTCTTACTGTTAAGATAAATGAGGCAGAAGAGAGAATTAGTGATATAGAAGACCAAATGATGGAGAATAAAGAAGCTGAGCAGAAGAGAGACAAACAACTACTGGGCCATGAGGGAAGAATTCAAGAGATAAGTGATACCATAAGACAAAACAATATTAGAATAATTGGGATTCCAGAAGAAGGAGAAAGAGAGATGGGGGCAGAAGGTGTATTGGAGAGAATTATAGTAGAGAATTTCCCTAATATGGCAAAGGGAGCAAGCATCAAAATCCAGGAAGCACAGAGACCTCCCCCCTCAAAATCAATAAAAATAGGTCCACACCCCATCATCTAATAGTAAAACTTACAAGTCTTAGTGACAAAGAGAAAATCCTGAAAGCAGACCTGAAAACAGACAAGAGGTCTGTAACATACAATGGTAAAAATATTAGATTGGCATCAGACTTATCCACAGGGACCTGGCAAGCCAGAAAGAACTGGCATGATATATTCAGAGCACTAAATTAGACAAACATGAGCCAAGAATACTATATGCAGCTAGACTATCATTGAAAATAGAAGGAGAGATCAAAAGCTTCCAGGACAAACAAAAACTAAAAGAATTTGCAAACACCAATCCACCCCTACAGGAAAAACTGTAAGGGGTCCTCTAAGCAAAGAGAGAGCCTAAAAGTAACAGACCAGAAAGGAACAGAGACAATATACAGTAACAGACACCTTACAGGCAACACAATGGCACTAAATTCATATCTTTCAATAGTTACCTTGAATGTAAATGGACTAAGTGGCCCAATCAAAAGACACAGAGTATCAGAATGGATAAAAAAAAAAACAAAACCCATCAATATGCTGTCTACAAGAAACTCATTTTAGACCCAAAGACACCTCCAGATGTAAAGTGAGGGAGTGAAAAACAATTTACCATGCTAATGGACATCAAAAGAAAGCTGGGGTGGCAAACCTTATATCAGAGAAATTAGATTTTAAGCCAAAGACTATCATAAGAGATAAGGAAGGACATTATACCATACCATACTTAAATATCTGTCTGACAAGAAGATCTAACAATTTAAAATATCTATTCCCCTAACATGGGAGCAGCCAACTATATAAAGCAATTAATAACAAAATCAAAGAAATACATCAAGAATAATACAATAATAGCAAGGGACTTTAATATCCCCCTCACAGAAATGGCCAGATCATCCAAGCAAAAGATCAGCAAGGAAATAAAGGCTTTAAATGACACACTGGACCAAATGAACATCACAGATGTATTCAGAACATTCCATCCAAATCAACAGAATACACAATTCTTCCCTAATGCATATGCAACATTCTTCATAATAGATCACATCCTGGGTCACAAATCAGGTCTCAACTGGTACCAAAAGACTGGGATCATTCCCTGCATATTTTTTTAAATATTTTATTTCTTTTCAGCATAACAGAATTCATAGTTTTACACCACACCCAGTGCTCCATGCAATGTGTGCCCTCCATAATACCCACCACCAGGCTCCCCCGACCTCCCACCCCCCGCCCCTTCAAAACCCTCAGGTCCTCAGGTTATTTTTCAGAGTCCATAGTCTCTCATGGTTCATCTCCCCCCCAATTTCCCTCAACTCCCTTCTCCTCTCCATCTCCCCATGTCCTCCGTGTTATTTGTTATGCTCCATAAATAAGTGAAACCATATGATAATTGACTCTCTCTGCTTGACTTATTTCACTCAGCATAATCTCTGCCAAACTGTGGAAGGAACCAAGATGCCCTTCAACAGACGAATGGATAAAGAAGATGTGGTCCATACACACTATGGAGTACTATGCCTCCATCAGAAAGGATGAATACCCGACTTTTGTAGCAACGTGGACGGGACTGGAAGAGATTATGCTGAGTGAAATAAGTCAAGCAGAGAGAGTCAATTATCCCTGCATATTTTCAGACCATAATGCTATGAAGCTAGAAGTCAACCACAAGAAGAAAGTTGGAGAGAACTCATACATGGAGGCTAAAGAGCCACCTACTAAAGAATGAATGGGTTTAACCAGGAAATCAAAGAAGAATTTAAGAAATTCATAGAAACAAATGATAATGAAAATAAAACTGTTCAAAATCTGTGGGACACAGCAAAGGCAGTCCTGAGAGGAAAGTATATAGTGCTACAAGCCTTTCTCAAGGAACAAGAAAGGTCTCAGGTACACAACCTAACCCTAAACCTAAAGGAGCTGGAGAAAGAACAGCAAAGGAACTCTAAACCCAGCAGGAGAAGAGAAATCATAAAGATCAGAGCAGAAATCAATGAAATAGAAACCAAACGAACAGTAGAACAAATCAACGAAACTAGGAGCTGGTTCTTTGAAAGAATTAGTAAGATTGAAAAAACCCTGGCCAGATGTATCCAAAAGAAAAGAGAAAGGACCCAAATAAATAAAATCATGAATGAAAGAGGAGAAATCACAACCAACCAAAGAAATACAAACAATTATAAGAACATATTATGAGCAACTATACACCAGCAAGTCTGACAATCTGGAAGAAATGGATTCATTCCTAGAGACGTATAAACTACCAAAACTGAACCAGGAAGAAATAGAAAACCTGAACAGATCCATAACCAGTAAGGAGATTGAAGCAGTCATCCAAAATCTCCCAACAAGCAAGAGCCCAAGGGCCAGACGGCTTCCCAGGGGAATTCTACTAAACATTTAAAGAAGGATTAATACCTAATCTCCCGAAACTGTTCCAAAAAATAGAAATGGAAGGAAAACTTCCAAACTCATTTTATGAGGCCAGCATTACCTCGATCCCAAAACCAGACAAAGACCCCATCAAAAAAAGAGAATTACAGATCTATATCCTTGATGAACACAGATGCAAAAATTCTCACCAAAATACTAGCCAATAGGATCCAACAGTACATTAAAAGGATTATTCACCAGGACCAAGTGGGATTTATTCCCGGGCTGCAAGCCTGGTCAACATCTGCAAATCAATCAATGTAATAAAATATATTAATAAAAGAAAGGACAAGAACCATATGATACTCTCAAGAGATACTGAAAAAACATTTGACAAAGTATAGCACCCATTTTTGATCAAAACTCTTCACAGTGTGGGATGGGGGTATACACCTCAATATCAACAATGCCTAAAGGGTACATACCTCAATATCAACAGAGCCATCAATGAAAAACCCACAGCGAATATCATTCTCATTGGGGAAAAACTGAGAGCCGCAACTTCTTCCTTTCCCCTAAGGTCAAGAACATGACAGGGATGTCCACTATCACCACTGCTATTCAACATAGTACTAGGAGTTCTAGCCTCAGCTATCAGACAACTAAAAGAAATTATAGGCATCCAAATCAGAAAAATTCAAAGTCTGACTCTTTGCAGATGATAGTTTATGTGAAAAACCCAAAAGTCTCTACTCCAAAACTGCTAGAACTTATACAGGAATTCAGTAGTAGGAATTCAGGATATAAAATCAGTGCACAGAAATCAGTTGCATTTCTATACACTAACAGCAAGATAGAAGAAAGAGAAATTAAGGAGTTTATCCCATTTACAATTGCACCCAAAACCATAAGATACCTAGGAATAAACCTAACGAAAGAGGCAAAGAATCTGTACTCAGGAAACTATAAAGTACTCATGAAAGAAATGGAGGAAGACACAAAGAAATGGAAAAATGTTCCATGCTCATGGATTGGAAGAACAAATATTGTGAAAATGTCTATGCTACCTAAAGCAATCTACACGTTTAATGCAATCCCTATCAAAATACCATCAATTGTTTTCAAAGAAATGGAACAAATAATCCTAAAATTCATATGGAACCAGGAAAGACCCCGAATAGCCAGAGGAATCTTGAAAAAGAAAGCCAAAGTTGGTGGCATCACAATTCCAGACTTTAAGCTCTATTACAAAGCTGTCATCATCAAGACAGTACGGTACTGGCACAAAAACAGACACATACATCAAGGGAACAGAACAGAGAGGCCAGAAATAGACCCTCAACTCTATGGTCAACTAATCTTTGA
>PISX010029252.1:0-20281 GCA_004024625.1 Mellivora capensis | reverse complement strand
AAAAAAGAAATGGTTCATTCTCCACTATTGCCTCTTATGGTCCAAAATTACAATTATGTCAGACTGGGCATTCTTCCTCTCTGGCAACTGTATCTGATGTATCTCCTTGGTGCCAAGTGGTCCTCCTAATAACTGTGAAACATTCCTGATGGGGAGACCCGGGTAGGACTGACTCTCCTGAATTCTGTGTGTTAAGTGAGCCTGGCCCACAACCTGGCCCAGACTTTTTTATAGCATTCTTTTGCCCCCACTTTCCATTAGGGCTGTGGCAGGTTTGAATGGTCCTTTTCCAACTGCTAAAATCAAAATATTCTGACTCCTTGACTTATTTTCTCCTAAGGCTCAGTTAGAGAAATGAGGATTTTGATTACTATACCTTACTTAGGGAGACAAGTTTAAGTAAATCAGAACACTTATGGGGTTAGGTGGTGCGAATCAGCAAATAGTTACCTTTGACTCATAGCCCATTTCAGAGGGAAACACAGATCTGAAACTTAAATACTCCAGTCATTTTACCTCCTCACTAAGATAAAAAAAAAAATCATCTCCTATAAATAAACTTTCCTAACTATGCTGAATCTTGCTTTACCTTTTTCACTCTACCCTCATCTCAGCACAAGAAACCTTTAAGAAATCTCCTCGGGGTGCCTGGGTGGCTCAGTGGGTTAAGCCTCTGCCTTCCTTTCGGGTCATGGTCTCGGGGTCCTAGGATCGAGCCCCGCATCAGGCTCTCTGCTCATCAGGGAGCCTGCTTCCCCCTCTCTCTCTGCCTGCCTCTCTGCCTACTTGTGATCTCTCTCTGTCAAATAAATTAAAAAAGAAAAAAGAAATCTCCTCAACGTTAAATGCTCAAAATACAATTGACTATTATTTGTTTCTCTAAACTGTCTTCAAAAAACAAAATAGAAAACCCTCAGTGTTTTCATTGGCTTGATTAGAATTGTGTTCCTTCCAGGTGAGTGTTTCTATGGCTGGTTAGAACCTTTGTTGGCCAGAATCGCTGAGAACTACACGGCTGTGGTGAGTCCGGATATTGCATCCATAGATCTAAACACGTTTGAATTCAACAAACCTTCTCCTTATGGAAGTAATCACAACCGTGGAAACTTTGACTGGAGTCTTTCATTTGGCTGGGAATCACTTCCTGATCATGAGAAGCAAAGAAGGAAAGATGAAACCTACCCAATTAAGTAAGATGATTGCTCTCAAAGTTGTATATGCAGTTCAGTTATTTAAATACGTATTCACTCTTTGCTTTTTACAGTTTTTGCCTCCAAGGTCATTCACACTAACAAAATAAAGAACACACACATTCTGTGTAGGGAATAAAAAAAGCCATTTATGTATATATATATACTTACTTACGCATGATATTACCAAGTCGGAATTAGAAAGTATGTGAGGTCTTTTGTCTTCCTCATAATCATTACTTCAGAATCTTAAGGCTTGGTTAGAAGACACTTCATAATTTTATTCTGCTGGGAGAGGATATTTAAACTACTTCCCTGTGCCCCCACAAAACTTGACTCTGAAGATAGCATTTTTCGTTTTTATTAATCTATGTAAAACCTTTGAAATTGTGATCTCACTTTAATTTTGGGGGGGAATTTATTTCAGTTGGCTCTTTAAGCAAGTTCTTCTTTCTTATTTAATTTTTTTTTAACAAAGTTTGACAATGGATTATTTTTCAGAACACCCACTTTTGCAGGAGGCCTTTTTTCCATATCAAAAGAATATTTTGAATATATTGGAACTTACGATGAAGAAATGGAAATCTGGGGAGGTGAAAATATAGAAATGTCTTTCAGAGTAAGTTTATAAATATAGTACATATTAAACAATAAAATACACATTTCTTCCTAACTGGCTGGTACAGATTGTCATAGATGTGTGCAGTCTTTACTTTTTGTGCTTTCTAAAATTTAATTGCTAGAAATTTTAGAATAAGAGTATTTCTCTTAAAATGTAACTTAATATATTTACTTGTTGCTGCCAATGTAACAAGAGGAATCAGTTAAACGCCTGTGTCCAGCCAATAGCACCAATTAATGCACTTGTAGCTACTGAATTCCAGCCAAGATAAATATAATTCAATCTAGTGCTTCAGGAAATGGGTTGATTATCAAGGGAGTCAGAATGGAAAAACATTTATGTATAATTTTAAAAAGACATTAACTCTTTGCATTAAATGAGCTCCTTTTTTCCTATGCGTATTAAAAGTTAATATAAGAAACAAAATAAAAACTTTGGATGGTCTCCAATATACTTATTTGATTTCATGAGTTCATTTTCTGCAATGACTCTATCATTCATTTTTCATCTATTAGGCTGGAATGTAGTAGGAAAAGAACTGAACTAGGACTAGAAGATTTAAGTTTTAGCTCTGGCTCCAGCACAGAATGGCAATGATGATCTTAGCCAAATTTGAGCTGCTCAAGGGAAGGGCCTTTCTTTATTCAGTTAAGTATTCCCAACCCCTAACACATGTTAGATTTCAGGCACAATTTGTTGAATTAAAAATACCACTGAGTTTTCTCATTTGTTTAAAAAAAGAGAGAATATGACCTCTTGCCCTAATACTAGCACAGACTATTAAACACGTCTTCATTTTAGGTTTTTTGCTTAGTGACTATGGCAGAACTGATTGCCAAGGTATTTAAGTGAGTAGGTACTGATTTAATAATTTCCCAAATAAGTTTTTTGACCCACTATCTCTAAATAAGTATGAGTTTTTTTAAACAATGACCAACTACTTCACAAGATTGTACTTGGGTATTATCTGGAATTATTTTCTTAATTACAAAATTGAATATGCAAGGGGTAAATGTAGTCTGGGTCCACTTACTCCGAGACTGCTAGCTCCTGCCATAGAAGAGAGAATCTTTGTTTCAAGTGAACTGGCCATGTATCTTATATAAGAAGATAGAAGTCAAATACAAAAGAGCCTTTGGTCTTTGGTATATATTAGAGTGCTGGCATAATTGTTTGCAAAAAAAAGAAATGTGGGGTTTGGTTTTTATGAAGGATCTGAAATCACTGTTTTGTTAAATTACTTTCTGAAAATATGTCCTTGTTGTATTTAGTTTTTGTACTATTTCATAAAATTGTTTTTTTATATTTAAGAATTTAAGTTGAACTGGACAGGAACAGAGACTATTTGTAGTTTTAATAAATTTCTTTTCTATATTTTGTTTTTATTAGTATCTTAAAGATGAATTTAAAAGCAACACTTGGTTTTGTAAATATACTGTAAATTAAACAAATATCATTAATTATCAGGTATGGCAATGTGGTGGGCAGTTGGAGATTATGCCTTGCTCTGTTGTTGGACATGTTTTTCGCAGCAAAAGCCCTCATACCTTTCCAAAAGGCACTCAGGTGATTGCTCGCAACCAAGTTCGCCTTGCAGAAGTCTGGATGGATGAATACAAGGAAATATTTTATAGGAGAAACACAGATGCAGCAAAAATTGTTAAACAAGTACGTTAGAGCTAAATAATTAAATCATGATAAAAATCCACAGCAAGTTCTCATATTCTTTTACTTAGTTGAGTTAGTTCAAGTATAAAACATTGTAAAAAATTATTTCTGAAGTTAGTTTTTAAACTCAAAATATATAACTTATTGATGCCAATTTTTTCTCTTTTTAAGGAAAAAATGAAGTAAACGGCTTTTTTAAAAATTTAGGCATTCCGGGACACCTGGGTGGCTCAGTTGGTTAAGCTGCTGCCTTCGGCTCAGGTCATGATCCCAGAGTCCTGGGATCGAGTCCCGCATCAGGCTTCTTGCTCAGCCAGGAGTCTGCTTCTCTCTCTGCCTCTGCCTGCTGCTCTGCCTGCTTGTGTTCTCCCCCCCTCCCTGACAAATAAATAAATAAAATCTTTAAAAAAAAAATTTAGGCATTCCACTTGATGTTACTCTTTAAATATAGAAGATACTTAGTTTTTGTAACTGCCTTGGTTCAGGATATTCCTCAAAGAAAAGTAAGATTCAGTGGAACCACTTGTAACTTGTTTGAGGTGATGCGATTAGCACTCAAAGAAAGGTGCTAAGTGGCTTTTTGAACTGGGGGTGGAGACAGTGTCAGAATGTGGCAGGAGAATGAACCAGGAATATCAAGGCTTTTTAAAAAAATTTTTTTAAAGATTTTATTTATTTATTTGAGAGAGAGAGAGGACAGAGAGAGAGCATGAGCATGAGCATGAGCAGAGGGGAGAGGCAGAGGCAGAGGGAGAAGCAGACTCCCTGCTGAGCAGGGAGCCCAATGCAGGGTTTGATCCCTAGACCCCTGCAATCATGACCTGAGCCAAAGACATACACTTAACTGACTGAGCCACCCAGGTGCCCCAATCCTTTTTTTTTCCCAAGTTCTAGTTCCACTGCTTGCTGGAAGGGGTTACCCTGGCAAAGCCCCTTTGAGACGTAGAATGGGATGACACTTCATACTGTGGTTGAGAAGTTGGCCCAGCATGGGGTGTATGCTCAGCCAACCTTCTTCTCTCTGCCTCTCCATCTTGAGAGATGACATACTTGCATGTCTTCCAGAGTAGTCATGAAATAAAGAAGTAAGTGTTCACAAATGTATGGCACTGTTGTTACTGACCTGTCATGGATAAAAGCTCTGCAGAATTGTGATGCTTAATACACGGGCCCTGAGGTCCAACAGGTTCAGTATTGGTTGTGGTAAATGAACTAGACATTTTAGGAGTGTGCCTCAGTGAATGGCCCCCAACCCTTTGGAAGAAAAGTGCTGAATTGCAGGGGGTATATATTGAGATTAAAGGGTGTCAACATTTTGGCTGGTTACAACACAAGGTCTGGTTACCTCTTCTCAGCTTTTCTTTGGTCTCCAGTATCTCCCTGCAACATGTCAGTAAGATGCAGAGTCAGAGCACTAGTGGACTAGCTCGCCGTCTTTTTATGTAAGGCCACCAGAGCAAATGGGGCAGCCTGGGTACTGCACCCAGGTACATGCTGGGCAGGCAGGCGTGTGCTGACTGCAGCTTACACTCCCTTGTCACCCACAAAGGGGCAAGCAAGCCGGTAAACCCTTGTTTTTACCACAGGGCAAACGGATCTTGTTATAAAATACGTAAGTTAGCCAGAAGTCCTTTAGAGTTTTACACTTTTTGCTAAAATCCCTGGATTCAAGACATTGGTGTTGGCAGAGAAAATATTTACCTTAACTGAAATAGTGAGCTCGAGTGTTTAAACTTTTCATATATTTAGGTACCAAATATAGTTTGTCTTTAAAATTTTGCCTATAGACCCAATACCTTTTCAGTTAATAGTGTTCTCTAAAAACTTTTTTTCTTAGTCTTTTTAAAATAAAGGAAAATAAAATGCAATTGATTAAAAATTTGCCTTTTCCTGCTAATAACATTGTTATTGTTAAGGTGTAAGTGACACTTAAAACTAGAAAAAACTTATGCCCAACTGTATTGTCTTTTGTAGTCTTGACTAGAGAAGAGATATAAATTAGACTGTATTGGCAACCGTCTTTTTATTTCTTTATTTAACTTTTTTGAGAAAGAGAGAGAGTGGGGGAGGCCAGGGACAGAGGGAGAGGGAGAATATACATAAAATAGGTAAGTAGTTTAAATACTTAAGCTCATCGTTTCAATTAAGGTAGATATTTTCTCTGCCAGCTTCAGTCCCAAGGTGGAGCTTGATCCCAGGACCCTGAGATCATGACCTGAGCTAAAACCAAGAGTCATGCTTAGGAGTGCCTGGGTGGCTAAGTGGGTTAAGCCTCTGCCTTCAGCTCAGGTCATGATCTCAGGGTCCTGGGATAGAGCCATGCATTGGGCTCTCTGCTTAGTGGGGAGCCTGCTTCCCCCTCTCTCTGCCTATTTGTTATCTCTCTCTCTGTCAAATAAGTAAATAAAATCTTAAAAAAAAAAAAAAAAGGAGTCGTGCTTAGCTGACTGAGCCACCCAGGTGGTGCCCTGGCAACTGTTTCTTTATACCTGCTTCCTCACACCTCACTTCACAGGTCATTCTTGGGTGGAAAATTAGAATCAATTTTGGATTCTCCCACTACCCTTTCTCTAGAGATCTTTGCCCCAGTGAGGGAGGTTTGGTAGCACAAAGAAAGAATAAAGTAGCATTATGTCACCACCCTCGCTGGTAACTTGGTTCTCTTTCAAGGAAGAAACAAGCAGGGAGGCATACTTATTGCCTGAATAAGCAGTGAATTCAGTTAAAGTGCATCTTGCATTTTGGCCAGAATTTTTTTTTTAAGGCCCAAATATAAATACAAAACATTTGAACTCTTTTACTAGTGCTGTTTTGATTAAGCATTTGTTTTACTTCTCATCTTTCTCCAGAAATCATTTGGTGATCTTTCAAAGAGATTTGAAATAAAGCACCGCCTTCAATGTAAAAATTTTACATGGTACCTGAACACTATTTATCCAGAAGCATATGTGCCAGACCTTAATCCTGTTATATCTGGATATGTGAGTATTTTCCGGCTCCTTTTTGCTTGGTATATATGCCTTGCCACAAACATTTATGTGGTCCAGGGAAAATTTCTGACATATTTTCTGGTTTATGGTTTTTGAGATTTTACATGTACTATTTATTAATACTGCTTCCTGAAATGAATTGAAAAAAATATATATCAACCACATAGATTACATTTTTTTTTATAACTTGAAAATTTTCCTTTAGATTAAAAGCGTTGGTCAGCCTCTGTGTCTGGATGTTGGAGAAAATAATCAAGGAGGCAAACCATTAATTCTGTACACGTGTCATGGACTCGGGGGAAACCAGGTGAGCCCTGCATTAAAAGTCCTCCCTTCTCACTGACGCAAACACGAGTAGGTTGTCAGAGGTCCCAGATCACCTTTGTATTCGGGTAAATGGGTGTTTAAAATGTTTTAGCTTAAGTTTGGCAATTAATATTAAAGTTGCTGAGTCCTTGATTTTGACTCTCATTCTGGTTCTGAAAACAATTTGAAATGGCTCACTTACTCAGTAGAAAGGCAAATGAAAAAATAATAGAATAAAGCCATTTGAAATTTAAAAACAGCATCTTCTATGTGGATCTTTGATGTTGGGGGACTACTGGCAAGGTGATTTTGCAAAACTATATGTACTTAACTGCATTCAATAGCAAATTGTATTAAGTGTAAATACCAAAAGAGTAGTATTAGAAGTTATCTTTGTGGGTCATGATATTGTTTCACTATGTTGTTGAATAAGGGCATGTTCTTGATTACCCTTCACTGGTATACCTGCTCAAATGTTACGTGTGAGTATTTGGCCTGCCATGGGTACAGAACTTACAAAAATAACATTTCTAGTATTTAGCTTCCTTGCCTTGCCTTTTACAAGTTTACTCCTGGAAAGATTGGACCCTCTCATTTGTTCATTCAACAAATTCACTGAGTAACCCCTGCGTGCCAGATGGATATTCTGCTGGGTTCAAGCAATTTAGATTCTAACTCCTTCAGGAAATCTACATTTCAAAGCCAGTGGTCACAGTCAGCATGGGAAGGTCTGGAATAAAGCATTCAGAGCGATTCAAGAGTATGAAGGAGGGCATCTGAATGAATTAGACTGGGTGCCCATACATTTTCCTTGGAAAGAAGACATTTGAAAACATTTTTTGGAAGGTGCATAGGAGTTAGTGAGGTAGTGTTGGAATGAGAACAGGATGAGAAGAGTATGAAGAGGGGGTTACAAAGGAGAGGAGCTGGTATGTCTTTTTTTTCTGTGAATTGCAGGTATTTTGGTAGGGAGTCCAAGATGTCTGTGGAGGATTTTTACAATATTAAATACTCATGATGTCCTATTTTAGTAGGATGGAACTTTAGTGATATCAGTTTTAAGAAGAGTCCATTTATCTCCTGGTCTATCCTCTTCCATGTTTCTTCCTACTCATTAGCCTTAGCTAAATTTAGTTCCAATCTCTACTCATCCAGATGAACCAGTCTACCAAGGGTAGGTGGCACAGATGCCCAGAAGCCATAGCTAGTGAACAGGATCCATTGATGGATGTATAAGCTGTAATTCTGAAATGGGATGGAGATACACATACACAGATACCCACACAAGCATATGTATCTATATACCTAGATACATATATATCTACATATGTGTATAGGTGTGTATATATAGGATAATTTAAAATATGTATATATACAGGAGCACCTGGGTGGCTCAGTTGGTTAAGCCTCTGCCTTCGGCTCAGGTCATGATTTCAGGGTCCTGGGATCGAGCCCCACATCAGGCTCTCTGCTCAGCGGGGAGCCTCCTTCCCCCTCTCTCTCTGCCTGCCTCTGCCTGCTTGTGACCTCTCTCTCTCTCTCTCTCTCTCTCTGTCAAATAAATAAATAAATAAATCTTTAAAAAAACACTTGTAGGGACGCTTGGGTGGCTCAGTTGGTTAAGCGGCTGCCTTTGGCTCAGGTCATGATCCCAGCGTCCTGGGATCGAGTCCCACGTCAGGCTCCTTGCTCGGCAGGGAGCCTGCTTCTCCCTCTGCCTCTGCCTGCCACTCTGTCTGCCTGTGCTCTCTCTCTAGCTCTCTTTCTCTCTCTCTCTGACAAATAAAGAAATAAAATCTTTAAAAAAAACAACAACTTGTAAATTATAAATACAACATAGCTGTCTTTTGAAAATTCCGTTGGGAATGGAGAAGTAGCTCACATATTCTTTCAATAAATATTTGTCTATAATGTCACTTGCACTGTTACAGTAGTGAAAAAGGAAAAATCTCTACCTTGTGGGGCTTGTGTTTTTCAAGGAGAAGGGGAAAAAGAGTAATTTTGGGCATCAAGAAAAATGAAGCAGGATAGGTGGATAATGTGAACCTCGGGAGTGAGAGAGGGGTTTGTTTTGGGGAGGTTCAGGAAGACCTCTCTGAGAAGGCGACCTTGGAACAGAAGCCTAAAGGAGTTGGAGAGGAGCCGTGTTCCAAGAGGGGAGCGTCCTGGCAGAGGGGGTGCAAGGCAAGAAACCAGGGGCGGGTCAGTGGAGCAGTCAGAAAGCCAGTGTGTGGCTGCAGCAGAGTGGTCTGGGAAGACAGGGTGGGAAACAAGGTCAGAGACATCGATAAGAAGCCTGGTCATAGAAGGCTTTGCAGGCCTCCCCTAGGAACTTGGATTTAATTCTCAGTTTGACAGAAGCCATATGAGGGTTTTGAGCAGGAATATACTATTTCCCAGTTTATATTTTAAGAAAATGACTCTGATTTCTCTCACTGTAATATAGCCATCGATTTTATTTTAGTTTATTTCCTTTAAATTTTTTTTTAGTCAAGCACTGCATTTAAACTGCTTTGCAAATTTTAGTTCCTTGAGTGCTAAGCGTTTTGAGATATCATCTAACCTGACCATTTCTTTCTGTGCCCTTTTACTGTTTTGACCAGATAATGATCTTTGTATAACATAAAACTCCATTGTAACAGTATTTGTATATGCCAACTAAAAGTAAATATTTTGATAATGTGGCTATATTGATCAATATACTGGTGCAGTGCCGTGTAAGTCATTATGGCTTTGTAACACTGGGCTTTGTTCCTGTGGCTTCTTATTCCAGGGTATTTGTCCTGGTTCTAGGTTATGTTTCTCCAGTGTTCCCAGGTAGCTAATTGCATTCTTTTTGGTTGCCAAAGTATCTTCAACTATTTCCTATTCCTTATAACTTGACTTTTAATGATTTTTTTTAAAATGATGTATGTGAAGTAAAATATTGGACAGACTTTCCTACCATCTTTGAGATCCTAAGATTTATCTCTCTTCAAGAAGGATAGCCAAAATGCTGTTTTCATGATCTATACTCATTTTCATTCAGTGTCTTCATCTGAAGAACTATCAGTTATAAAAATGATGGATATATTTGTGGAAGGAGCTAAATTAAGCATGAGGCCAAGACCAGGGGAACTCAAGATTAATTCAGCTAATGTTTGTGGAGTGCCTACTATAATACACATAAAGGGTTTAGAAAAAAACCCTGCTTAGCACATAAGAAGGGCTCAATAAATATTAGTGCTAAGACTAATTACTTATAATTGAAAAACCATTATGTTCACTTATTTTATCTTTGGAATGTCAACATTATGGAATATTTGATTTGTGAGGGACGTTATTACTAGATACGCTGCCTGACTTTGGTCTATGGTGAAGCCAGCTAGCTACACGCACAATTCCAATAGAGTGCTATAAAAGTTATTTCTGATGTACTAAAGGAAGCCTGAAAAGGGTGTGATTTAGTTCAGTAGGACAACCTCAGGGAAATTAAAGAAACAAAGTAACATTTGAATTGGCTTTGCAAGGATAAAAAAGGAATTAGCTAGGCAGAGAAGGATCCGGAAGGATATTCCAGGCAGAGCACAGTAAAGCAGTCTTAGACTTATGGATGCATATACTCTACATTGATAAAATTGTGTGAGAAGAACATGGTGTACGGTTCAGGCAGTGGTTGATGTAAGATTGAAAACGGAGGAGTTCATGTACTTGTTAAGGAGTGTGAACTTCCTCTTAGCAGCAGTAGTGACTCACTCGAGGAAGGGAGGTAGGGCATCAAATCAGTGTTATGAAAGACCAGCTGGCAGCAGAGTGAAATTGCAGAAATTGCAGGTAGCTGGAAGCATTACAGTGGAGATTCTGAGTGCTGGAATAAGAGAAGTGAGGTACAGAGCAAAGTGCAATGGTGACATCTGAGAGGGAAATTCAGTAGAGCTAAGGGGCTGATTAATAAATTGGACATACGGGGAGAGAGAAACATTAATCCTAGTAATAGCAGCTAAGATGAGTTAAAAGCTTACCATGTACCAGTTATTGTTCTGAGTGTTTTACATAGATTAGTCCTCTTAGCCTCATAACCCTGTGGGGCAGG
Organism: Mellivora capensis; assembly: GCA_004024625.1. Classification (NCBI taxonomy): domain Eukaryota; kingdom Metazoa; phylum Chordata; class Mammalia; order Carnivora; family Mustelidae; genus Mellivora; species Mellivora capensis. Next base: position 9,433 of record PISX010029252.1, on the reverse strand, counting down.
AAAACTATTAAATCACCCATTTTACAGGGAAGGAAACTGAGACATGGAGATTACCTCATTTAATTGTTCCTAGTGTAAATGAAATGTAAATGCCATTAATTGAGATGAGTAAGAGAGAAGGAACACTTGTGGAGAGGAAGAAGAGGCAGTTAATGTGCTTACTAGAAGTTTCCAGGTCCTTTTCTGTGGCATACCTGTCTTAGCTAACCTCCATTCCATCTGATTTATTTCCCGTTGCTGACATGGGAGGGAGACAGTACCTTGTTATGTAACTACCTGCTGGTGATAGGCTGGGAAGGGGTTATAGCATGTTCTGTCGTAAAACTCATATTTCTAACACCTATTTTTATTGTATTATTTTGTTGAGTACACAGGACTTCATTATTCAGTAAGTTGCTGATTTTTAAAATTATTATTATTGGACCATTATTTTGCAGCTGAGGACACAGGTCAGTAACAACATTCTTCTTTTCACAGTATTTTGAATACTCGGCTCAACATGAAATTCGGCATAACATCCAGAGGGAATTATGTCTTCATGCTGCTCAAGGTCTTGTTCAGCTGAGAGCGTGTGCCTACAAAGGTCACAGGACAGTGGCCAGCAGAGAACAGATATGGGAGATCCAGAAGGTACCTCAGTGCAATTAATTCACCCATTCCCATAATTATTTTTATTAGCTCGAGTTGCTTATCTGGGAAAATGCATGAAACATAGCATAGTAATGTGATCCATCAGTATTTCTCTTTGTTAACTTTGTTATTGTGTCTGTCTACCAATGTGATGAGAGAATGTTTCTATGAATTAAATACTCTTAGGAACAAGTTGCTTAATGAAAGCATGATTTATACAGTCAACACTTTTGTGAATTATTAATAATAGTTGCTCATGTTTGTCTTTTTAGAGTTTCTTACAATGCTTCTGGCAACAGTCACTTTTTTTCTTTTATCATGGCAGAGAGAAAAAAAATCATTATCTTCTTCGTCCCTAAAGTGATTCATTTCTCCTGTTTTAGTGCTTTTTTAAATGAATTTAGAATTGAGAGAATACATAAAAAAATCTTTGCTGTTTCTAAATATATGTATTAAAGCTTAGCTGGAACATAACAGTCCTTACCTGAAAATTGTTTTGTACCCTACTAAAATACTAAAAGACCGAGTTTTAAAACACAATTTTTTAAAGAGTTTGTCACTTATGGATATAACAATGGAATGGTTCTTATTTGAAAACTTGATCCAGACCTTACTCTCTATACATCTCTTTATTTATGTAATACCTTCTGTGAATTGAACAGTAGTGGCATAAATGATAATGTTTACATCAGAAACCAGAAAGATTTTATCAGACAAGGTTGATCTGAGAAAGATTAAAAGTCAAGAACTGTGTACATTTGGTTGTGAGTGTCCTTTAGCTTCAATGAGACTATGATGTAGTTTTCATATTTATCAGTTAACCATGAGTCTTGAAATTTAATGTCTGTTGTGTTTCCTTTTATTCTAGGATCAACTTCTATATAATCCATTCTTAAAAATGTGCCTTTCAGCAAATGGAGAGCATCCGAGCTTGGTGTCATGCAATCCATCAGATCCACTCCAAAAATGGATTTTTAGCCAAAATGATTAAGTGTTCCTTAAAATTAAGGAGTTGAAAAAGGAGATATTCTTTCTCATAAAACTGTGACTAGGCATACACTGTAGTTTTTGAAAATTATGCAAAAGCAGCTAATTGTAACTTATTCCAAGTGCATTTTTCTTATTTATGTCTTAAAATGTCTATGTAGCATTGCTACAGAAATCTTTTAAGTTTCCGTTTCAAAGCACAATAACTAATAATACCAAAGACTATTTTGAAATGTCCAGATGTAGGGGAAGAGATGTTTACAGTATGATGAAAATAATTTTCTAAGTAAAGTGATATTTGTGTGTTTTGTAGACTTAAAGATATGCATAGCTACATTCACACACTCACACTTTAAAATATTTCTTCTAGTTTTTTGGGGGGAGGGAGAAAGATTTGATACTGTATTTTTTTAACCTCATAGAAATGGATCAATGAAGGTCAAGCATTGGCCTTTGTGTATAAACCAGGAAATTTTTATAGATCTAGAATTTATTATATAAAAATTCAGGTAAACTTTTTTGCCTTTTGTTTTCTTATCTGTCATAGGTTTCCTTAAACACGAAATTAAATGAATAAGAATATTTTTAACACTTCAGTATCTTGGCAAATTTTAAAATATTTTTTAGTCTGAAGTCCACTTGACTTAAAGCACTTAAATATTGCTTAAAATATATTTCTTAAATAACTATACTGTGTGTTTTCCCAAAGCAATTAAAAAAAAAAAAACCTATAAAGTACTATCTGTTGAAAAGATGTCTTTTTCCTTTCTGCTAGTCCTTTTTCCTTACCAAAATTCACTAATCTTGAATGTTTGTGGAATTGAATTTCAAATGCAGAATACTTGACTCATTTAAAAGCTAAATTTTGTTTGTTACTGATTCAGTTTAGATCATCTTTGTAAAGAATTTTTTTCATCAAAAAAACTTCTATGTGGAAAACACAATAAAATGAATCCTTATCACTGTTGTAACTTTTTGATTTAAATTTCTTTCCTCTTTTGGATAAAATATATAATTCCTATTAAATAGGGGGAGCATGAATTTTGTATACTTAATTTAAATGCCTACTGTAGAGCCATCAGATATTTCTTAAGGAATACTCAAGTATTTCGTGATGATGGCATAAAAGATGGGGAATGGAGAAGATTTTGTGTGTTAGATATCTTGAAAATTTTGTACTAATTTCTGATATTCCTTGAGCATCTGATAGAGTAATTTTTTTAAAATGAGATGCTTACATCGATTTAACACTTTTCTTTTTGGTCCATTTTATATAGAGATCTCTTGTATTCTTACGTAAGAACTAAAGTATGATTAGCTTCATATTTTAAATGTTGCTGATCCTCAGTTGTACAAAAGAAAATATTTTTAAATCATTGGCCCTATCACCTCATTGTTTGTAACTTTGAACTTGCATTAAAAGACCTGCATTCTTGGGGACTTGTGGCACCTGGGTGGCTTAGTTGGTTAGGCGACTGACTCTTGGTTTCTGCTCTGGTCACAATCTTGGGGTCATGATCTCTGGTTCTGAGGTTGAGCAGCACTGACTTCCAGTGTCAGGATCCGCACTCGGTGCAGAGTCTCCTGAAGATTTTCCCCTCCTCCCTTCCCCTCTGTTCCTCAACTCACCTACATTCCTTCTCTCTCTCTCCCTCTCTCTCTCTCCCAAATAAATAAATGAGATCTTAAAAAAAAAAAAGACCTGCATTCTTTAATTTATTATAGTGCCAACATTTTATTTCAATTCAACTAAGATTTATCATATGTCTAACTTGTGCCACAGTTATGGTAGGCAGAATGAGTCTTATATTGTCTTTGAGCTTAGATCTTATGGAGCAGAGAGACAATGATTTTGAAATAGCATAGGGGCGCCTGGGTGGCTCAGTTGGTTAAGCGTCTGCCTTCGGCTCAGGGTCCTGGGATCCAGCCCTAGGTCGGGCTCCCTGCTCAGCGGGGAATCTGCTTCTCCCTCTGCCCCATCCCTCCTCAACACTCATGGGCTTGCTCGTTCTCTCAAATAAAATCTCTAAAAATTTTTTTGAAATAGTGTAGTAACATTATGATTTAATTTCATGACATGACAGCTTATTCATATGTGATATTTCTTTAGTAAGATATTTTTATTACTACAGCTAAATACTAATATGTATTGTGAAATATACACTGATGCCCACTCACATGCATAATTTCTGTTTCTAAATTTGTTACTCTAGAGTAAACATCCAGGAGCAAATACTGCTCTTAGAGTTCATTATATCTCACAAAACAAATCCTCAAAGATATTTTGTAAATAAAAATCATATTTAAAAAAAAATTCGAGTGCTGTCTGTGTATTAGGCATGCATTGTCATGTCAAGATTCAACCCCAAATCTATTTAGATTAGTTGGTTTTATTATAGCTGTATTAAATGCATCAAAGGTAGGGTCCTTCTAACCTGATTTAGGAGCCTCAGTTCAAGTGTCACAAAACTCATTTTGTTAGGGATTTACCCTTCTGGATAGAGGTAGTATCTTTTAAGTCTGAATTTTGAAACAACACTAAAAGGAATCTGTTTATGGAGTCTAGGTGCTGTCTACCTGAGAGATCTGAATACACGCAAGTGTGAAGTTGTGGAGCTCTTGCTCAATTTTAAGCGACCATAGCAAATGGTCTAATTGCTTCACAAGACCTGACGTGTTGCCTTCATTCCAGAGGACTCAGTCCTGAGCGCTCTAGATTGGTAAGCTACGCTGCCAAACCTGCTAGGGTTAACCTGATGGGTGGGCTCACTTAGAACTGAATGTGACTAGCCACAAGAGAAAATAAGCAATATACTAAAATGGTCTATTCTTACAACCGATAATGATGAACTATTAAGTCCCTATATTGCCAGGTAATTGGCCTTTCTGTTAGACAATTTAATTAAATACTACATAAGCCATCAAAATATAAATGCAAAAATACAAGGAGCTGTTATTTCTGAGAAAACAAGGTTGGATGCTTTGGGGACAACAACACGTCAAATTATTTTTTAAAAAATGCTAAGTTATGTGTTGATGAGAACTTTAAAAGAGAAAACAAATATCTCAGAAGATTCTGCACTCAAATTGCTTCCAATTTACTTTTTAAAAAAGCAAAACAAGATCTTCAGACAATGCATTTTTACTGTGGTTTGTGCAGGAAAGAAGTTGCATAATTCTCATAAACTGATTCATACTCAAAAGGCCTTGGCCTTTCAATAGAATGTGAAGAAATCAATATACATACAAGTGTAGGAATGAATGTGTGTGCTTTAAGTTGAACGTATTTGATACATATCTTCTTATGGCTTTCTATTTTAACTATATTTTTCAAATTATTAGTCATTTATCAGTCCGACTGCATTGGAGGGGAGCTTTTTCTGCACGCGTGTAGTCACTATTACTGTTCAATATTCAACAATATTTAGGAAATATCATTGGTGTTTTCGTGACTGTAGTAGGCATCAGAGACTAATGATACACAAAATGGTCCTTTAAGAAGTTTGCAGTCTAGTAATGATTGACAACAATATTTTGGAAAGAAACACCTTCAGCCTACAGTGAGTCCGTTGCCAGGAATGAGAAGAGAAAAAACAGTGCCTTGTATTTTAGAGGTAAATAGCTAGAGAAATGCTTCTCAAACTTTATTGTGCACACTGGTCTTATTAAAATGCAGATTCTGATTCATTACATCTGGGTAGAACCTAGGATTTTGTACTTCTTTTTTCTCTCTCTTTTTTTTAAGATTCTGTGTTTCTGATAAGCTCTTAGATGAGGCCGAGGCTGCTGGTTGTGAAATCACACGTTGAGTAGAAAGACTGCTCAGAGAGAACCAATGCCTGGGATTCTTTGAGACTATCACAGTGACTTCTGTTATGCTCTACATCCTGATTATTTCAGGCATCACCGTAACAGTGCTCTATGTTGTCCTTTGTTGCCATTACGGTTCTCTGGCAATTCCCACATCTTGTGTATTTCCCTAGCTTGGTCAACTCCCCCACCTTCTCTATCGCCTTCTACTCTGTCAGCTTCTACTGGGGCTCTCTGATCAGAAAACTCCTTGTGTCAACAGCCTCATCTCTGAAAGTTCTATTCTTTGTCTTGCCTTAACTTAAGAGGGACATGTATGGGTACTTCTTCTTATTCCTATCTAAGGGCTGTTGTTTTTTGTTTTCTAATGTTCTTTTTGGGCTTCAAACTGAGGATTTGAAGTAGGTGTGTCCTTTCTACCAAAATGCCCCGTGAAGACCATGCCACGTGGATATATTACACTCCATCTTTTCTGTTGTCAGTTATAAATCTATAGGTTATTTCTTTATTCTACCCTCATATTTAATAGGTTGCCAGAGGACAGATTTCTTTTTTTTTTAAGATTTTTTTTTAGAATTAATTATTTATTTGACAGAGAGAGATCACAAGTAGACAGAGAGTCAGGCAGAGAGAGAGAGAGAGGGAAGCAGGCTCCCCGCTGAGCAGAGAGCCTGATGCGGGACTCAATCCCAGGACCCTGAGATCATGACCTGAGCTGAAGGCAGAGGCTTAACCCACTGAGACACCCAGGCGCCCCGAGGATAGATTTCTTGGTTGGAAATAATTAATTGATAGTTTCAAAGTATTGTTCCATTTTCTTCTAAATTCCCGTATTGAAAAATCCGATGCATTTTTGACGTTTGATCCTTTGTTTGTAATCTTATTTTTTTCTCTCTGAAAACCCACAGGTCTTCTATTTGCCTCAATCTTCTGAATCTTCAGAGTGAGTGTTACATTGATTTACATATTTCTGTGTTCCTTACATACTTATGCCTTTCAATTCTGAGAAATTTTCAAAATGTTTCTTAATTTTATCTTTTTCTCTTCTTAGTTTCTTTCTGGAAATCTTATTATATCAGACCTCTAATATATTGATCTAATATATTTGAAAGGGCACTTTGCTCACTTCATCCCATGTCTTTGCCTATTCTATTTCCTAGGAGCTATTCTTGATGTATTATTCTAAGCCTTCTACTAAGTTTTTAAATTTCTACCACTTATAATTCTCATGAGCACGTTCTTATTCTCTGAATGCTTCTTGCATAAGATTTTGTTATACTACATGAATGCAATTTTTTCCTTCATCTTTGTAGGAATATTAATGATAGATTTTTAAAAAATTTTATCTATTTGCATCTAATTTATCATCTATTTGCATGAACTGTTCCCTCTGACCTGTTTTACTCTCTGCATCTCAAAATAGATACTTTCCTCAAATGTCTGGTGATTCTTACCTGCTTAACAGAGGAGTATTGAATGCTTATTGGAAATTTCTGTAGTGTGGGGAAGACTTATTGACTGTGGTCTTTTAGGGTGACCTGATGCACCCCTTATACTGGGAAACAAAACGACTAGTTAAATCCACAGAGAAGAATCTTCCAGTCACTTTTCTGGAGGATATGAACCTAACTGCCATTGGGAGAGGCTTTCAATATAAGACTCCTGTCCTCAACTGTGCTTGATATTCCCTGTTCTAGAGACCCTCTTGTTTTACACTCTCCAGTGAATGACTCTCTAGATTTTTTCTTGGGTATCAGACTGGTAGAATGGTAACTAGTCCTCCTCTCCCAACTCCATTTTCTCCCTCACTTCCAGAGGCACCTGTTTCCACCAGTTCTTGATCTTTTTAATGGTCTTGCAGTGGAAAATGGATTGATTACTGCCCTGCTTGCTCCACTACTAGCTTCGGATAAACCTTTCTTCATTCTGTTGACATTCACTACTAACTGAGTTTGTTTTTCAAACTCCAAACTCCAAAATGTTGTTATTGAACTGCTCCTGTTCTTTCTCCCTATGAATTTGTGAATTTTTGTTTTATCTCTATTATCATTCTCATGGAATTTTGGAAGGGACCAGAAGAAAATGAGTGTTGAATCTGGCATTCTGAATAAAAACAAAAACAAAAACAGAGCCCTCCATTCATTCTTCAATGATCTCCAATCTATCTTCTGTCTCTAACAACTTCCAAGTTGTCAAATCCAATATTCCTTTTTCTGTCCTCAAATATCTAAGCTCTGCAGCATTTCAAATGATTGACTGCAATCTCATTTTTGAAGTTTTTGAAACTCTCTCCTCCCTGGACTTCTATGGCACCACAAGCTCCTATCTCTAGTCAGGCTCTTCTCCAAACCATCATATCTCACATGGACCAAGGTGGTCTCTTAACTAATTTCCCCTACTTTTTTCTCATTTCATTAGCTGACTTTTTGCCCCCACAGAAACCAAAGTTTGCTCTTTAAGTAAAAGACACATTGCCTTCTTGCCGTTGTAATCTTCCAAGGGATTCCTTGGAAGATTGTTCTTAGACCTTCCTTGGAAACTCTTCCTTGGAAGATCGTGTTCCTGGCTTTAGGCTGCAAGACCTTAGGTGACCCATTCCTTGCCTATTTCTCCTGCTTCATCTATGACCACTTTTTCTCTGGCTCACTGTGCTCCAGATATAGCAGTTATCTCTTCTATTCATCTCATATGTCAAGTTTGTTCTTGCTTCAGAGTCTATGTCTTCTTTGGATGCTCTTCCTCCCAGTATTTTTATGTTTTAGGTTTCAGCTCGATGACATTCTCAAAATGGACCACTCTTTATAATGTAACTGAATCATTACTGCACTACCCCATGCATTTCCTTTATTAAATTTACCATACCTAAAATGATTGTCTTATTTTATGTGTGAACTTGTCTTTTGTCTCCACTAAAATGGAAGCAGTGATATTCATGTCACGTTAAAATTTAGGTGATTCAGTATATTTGTACATGAAACAATTCTGTAGTTTTCAAGAATGCTTATATTAAACGCAGAATGTGTAGCAGTGGGGAAAGTCTATGAGCACAGGGAATGGAAGGTGACCAGGAAAAATGGGGGAAAAAGAGAACAACATAACAAAGGGATTTTGCTTTGACTGATGAAGACAGATCCAAGTTAAAAAAAATTAATGGAATAAATCCTCTGAGTTTATGTATTATTTCTTCAAAAGGTGTTTTACAGAGTCACAGATTTATTTATAAAATTCTGTAGTATAAGAGTAATAGAACCAAAACAAAGAAGTACTAATTCACATAGCAAAGAGTGACTCCACAAAACTCTTTACCTAGAGAGTTTATGTAGGTGGAAATTTTGAATAGATATGAAGTATATTCAGTAAATTGATGGCTGATAAATTCACAACTGATAAGGAAAGGAAGGATGCTTAGCATGTCTCGAAGCTCTTAGAGTGACACAGAGGACAGCAGGTCCCACTATTCTCCCTTGAATGTTAGCTATGTGAGTATTTGTTTTTACTTAACAACTTTTTTTTTTAATTTTTATTTTTTATAAACAAATTTTTATCCCCAGGGGTACATGTCTGTGAATCGCCAGGTTTACACACTTCACAGCACTAACCATAGCACATACCCTCCCCAATGTCCATTACCCCACCCACCTTTCCCGACCCCCTCCCCTCATGTTTAGGTAGCAACCCTCAGTTTGTTTTGTGAGATTAAGAGTCACTTATGGTTTGTCTCCCTCCCAATCCCATCTTGTTTCTTTTCTTCTTATTCTGCCCCCCTAGTCCCCCATGTTGCATCTCCACTTCCTCATTATCAGGGATATCATATGATAGTTGTCTTTCTCTGATTGACTTATTTCACTAAGCATGATACCCTCTAGTTCCATCCACGTCGTTGCGAATGGCAAGATTTCATTTCTTTTGATGGCTGCATAGTATTCCATCATGTATATATACCACATCTTCTTTATCCATTCATCTGTTGATAGACATCTAGGCTCTTTCCATAGTTTGGCTATTG
>PISX010029251.1:0-20294 GCA_004024625.1 Mellivora capensis | reverse complement strand
CCTTTCTGCTCCCTTTTGATGGAGGCAGAGAGCTCATTTTCAGAGAAGCTGCTGCTAAGGACCTTCTAGACTACTCACAGGGCCTTAACTTCATGTTGCCTTCTTTTCTACCCTTTCTGGCCCTGGGAGAAGGAAGCCATTCGAAATGCTGGTTTGTCCTGCTCCCTCCCTGCATCCCCTATGCTCTTGAGCTGAGAGCTTCCTCCAGAGCCTTCTCCAGATGCACCCAGGGCTGCCAGATGTGGCAATACGTGATCTGGGGCCCCAGCTGTTGGCTGAATATTCTTTTTTAGGGCAAAAAAAAAAGCACTCAGAGGGGAAATGAAGGTAGCAGACAAACCAGCCCTGATGTGGACATGTGGATTGTGGATATCAGCTCCTAGGAGGAATGCTTATCGTGGGAAGGACTGTTCTTCAGAGGGTGGTGTGGCGTCAAACAGTAGTTTTGCACGTAACACACCAAACAGCCCAGGACTGTCGGGAGACCATGGCTGCCTGAAGGAGCATTGGTACTATGGACCTTGACTTTGGGAACACTTCTTGGAGATCTCCACTGCTTTGGGACGGTTTTCCGGAAGAGGCGCTTGGCCCACCCCTCCCAGTCTCTGCCCTATCAGGGAGCAGTCTTCCATCATGCTGAATCTGTCTTCCAGGAGTTGCCCCTGTGGGGCGGGGCCACCGGGCCAGCCATTCTCTTCAGTCACATCATGTGGATGCAAGGAAGCCAGGAGTACAGGTTTTCTTGATGATTTGGGTTTTAATTTTGTTTTTATTGCGCCTGACAAAATACAGTTATCTGATGGTTCCTCAATTATGTTATTTTAATAAAATAAATTAAATGTAGGTTTAAAAAAAAAAAAAGACAATTAGAGCAGCAACACTCCTTTAGGCAGAAGAGACTTTAAGACAAACTATAAGAAGAGATAAAGAAGAACAATGTATAATTATGAAGGGAACAATCCAACAAGAAGACATAACAATTATAAATACTTATGCACCCAACATGTGAGCATGCAAATACATAAAACAGCTAATAACTACAAAGAAACCAATTGATAGTAATACAATCATAGTAGGGGACTTTAACACCTCACTTATATCAATGGATAGATCATCCAAACAGAAAGTCACTGTGGAAATAGCAGTTTTGAATGACATTGGGCAGGATGTATCTAATAGATATATTTGGAATATTCCATCCTAAAACAGCAGAATACAAATTGCTTTCATTTGGACATGGAATATTCTCAAGAATGGATCACATGGTAGGCCACAAAATATGTCTCAAAAATTCAAAAAAATCATACCATGCATCATTTCTGATTACAACTCTATGAAAATAAAAATCAACTGCAAGAAAAAAATCTGAAAAGAATACACAGAAGTTGAATAATTGCTACTAAACAATGAATGGGTAAACCCAGATATCAAAGATGAAATTTTTAAAAATACATGGAGACAAAAGAAAATGGAAACACAATGGTCTAAAACCTTTGGGATGCAGCAAAAGCTGTTGTAAGAGGAAAGTTTACAGCAAGACAAGCCTACCTCAAGAAGCAAGAAAAATCTTGAATAACAACCTTACCTTACATCTGAAGGAGCTAGAAAAAGAATAACCAACCCAAAACCCTCAGAAGGAAGGAAATAATAAAGAGCAGAGCACAAACAAATGAAATAGAAACCAAAAAAACAAAAACAAAAACAAGAAACAAAACAAAACAAAGCCCAATAGAACAGATCAATGAAACCAGGAGTTGGTTTTATGAAAGATCAATAAAATTGATAAACCTTTAATCAGATTTACAAAAGAAAGAGGACTCAAATTCAGAAATAAAAGAGGAGTAATAATAACCAACCCCACAGAAATACAATTTTAAGAGATTATCATCAAAACAGTCAAGAAAGCAAAGAGGCAACCCACAGAATGGGAGAAGATATTTGCAAATGACACTACAAAGGGCTCATATTCAAGATCTATAAAGAACTCAAACTCAACACACGCAGAACAGATAATCACACCAAAAAATGGGCAGAAGACATGAACAGACACTTCTCCGATGAAGACATACAAGAAAAGAAAGAAGTGACAGGAGCAGCAGCAGCCCTAGAACTAATTAGTCATTTCAGTTCTCTATTAAAATGTAATGAATCACCGTAAAACACAGTGGCTCAAATAAACACTATTATAACTCATGATTATGTGGGTGAACTAAATTATTTTATGTTTTAGCTGGTGTCCCTTTAGATGCTGAGATTCAAAATGGCCTCATTCTGATGGCTAGTAATTGATCCTGCCATGGTTTTGATTCACTTGGGCCTCTTCATGAGGCTCTTTAGGAGTCCTCACAGATGAAAATCTCAGGGGCACAAGAACTCAGTCACGGGGGCTAGATTCCAAGAACTCAAACATGGAAGCTGCCAGGTCTTCTCAAGGCTTGATCTTGAAACTGTCACATTGTGACTTCTGTCTCATTGTACTGACTAAAGCAGTGTCAGCTTAGATTCAAGAGAGGATACTTATAGAAGAGCAGGTACAAAAAGACCGTGTAGTTCACTGGGGCCACACAAAGTAAAATCTATCACATAGCAAACAATATCATCAACAAGCTATACTTGCAGGAAGCAGTCTGTCTCCGTTGCAACATAAGAAATGAAAATGCCTAACTACGAATACATACTCTCTATATCCATTGGCTAGGAAAGGAAAAAAAAAAACTATAGAAACATAAAAAATCACCTATTATTTTTTTAAAAATGGCTCAGTTAAATTGGAGTAGAGCCCTATTCCATCTTACTGCTACCAGCAAATCCAACCAAGCACACACTGCACACTACTTCAAATATATGAAGAAATCTACATCTTTCAATGGTTAATTTAAAAAAAGGAAAGAGCCAATATAGCACCATTACAAAGATACTACATGGGGGGAACAAAGGATGATGCTGCCAAGGAAGGAATCAAAATAGAAATAATTTTAAAGAAACTTCATCAGAAAAAGAATTAGAGTGAAATTTGTGATCATATTGTATTAATCAAAATAAAACAAAAGCATAAACCCTCAAAAGTGCAATTATTCCTCTGATAAAGTAGAATCGCAAGAACTCAAAGAATTAGCATGATTCAATAGAAGAAAATAGAACACAGAAATTCATATCAAAGCATTAAAAGCATCTAGATAAAAAAATAAATATAAGAAAGAAGAGATTGTGGGGCGTCTGGGTGGATCAAGTGTTAAGTGTCTGCCTTCGGCTCAGGTCTTGATACCAGGATTCTGGGATGAGCCCTGCATCTGGCGTCCTGCTTGGTGGGAAGCCTTCATCTCCCTCTCTCACTCCCCCTGCTTGTGTTCCTGTTCTCTCTCTCTCTCTCTCTCTGTCAAATAAATAAATAAAATCTTAAAAAAAAAAAAAAAGAAAGAAAGAAGAGACTGTGATATGCCTGGTAGGAGATTTAGAGGACAGAAATGACAAAAATGTGCAAATAAAAATAATTTTAAAAGTCAGATAATAGGAGAGGAAATAAAACACAAATTTTAGAAGCCACAAGAAAAACTGAAATAAGGGGAAAAAACTTTTTTTTTCTTATGTATAAATGTATAATTCAAAATATTTGCCAAGGGGCAAATGGGTGGCTCAGTAGATTAAGCCTCTGCCTCTGGCTCAGGTCATGATCTCAGGGTCCCGGGGTCAAGTCCCACATCGGGCTCTCTGCTCAGTGGGGAGCCTGCTTCCCCCTCTCTCTCTGCCTGCCTCTCTGCCTACTTGTGATCTCTCTGTCAACTAACTAAATAAATAAATCTTTAAAATAATTGACAAATAAATATAAAAATATAGAAAGTCACACTGTATGTCAGGGTAAATTAGATAAGAATAATTATGGATTCAGATTCTAGCAATATTTCAGAATTCCAACGGGATTCTGTTTTGGCAGATAGGCAAAAATATTGTCACTTCTATGGGCAAAAATTTTATCCTCTGGCTCACACTAATACACACAGAATTCTCAAGGAAAGAAAATGTAACCAAAGCTTTGTTCTAGTTGTTCAAATTCAATAGCAATAAACATGAAAGAATACAGAGAATATTATTGCCATGTGCCATTATTGAGAAACCAACAAGAAAACAAACAACAAGTAATGAAAATATGACTGTGAAAACCACAGCTGAAGAACTGATAAGAATGAATACATTTGATGCTACAACTATTACTAAAACTAATGTGAAATTTAAAATTACAGAAAATGTCAATTGTATATATCTTGGCAATAGAAAATGATAAATATATTTGCCCCATCCCACACTCTTATAATAGTCCTTTCATTAACTTCTTAAGGTAACATCTTTTAATGTGACAACCATATTCTGTTGTATACCTGACTATATCTGTATCAGAACTCAGACAAATGTGCAGAGTATTCAAGCTTACACTGATAGGAAATAAAAAATAAATATAATCCAATTTACTAGTTAGAAAAATTTTTAAACAGAATGAAAATAAAAGTGATATTACAAAGGGGAAAATAATGCACTGAAGATACTAGAATAAATAGGTTATAAATACTCATTAAAAAAAAATAAAAAACAGAGAAGCCAATAGCTAACCCAACTAAGGAAAGAAAAGTTTGGAAAGAGGTCACAAATTAAGGAAAATTATCAATAAATAAGGAAACATGAGCAGTAAGATACATTTTCTGAACTTTACACAAAAAAGTATTTAAAAATCTGTATGAACTGTACTAGAAATAATTATCAAAAGTGATTCTGGAATGGTTAAGCAAACAAGTTCCAGAGGAAAAAATTAGGGGAAGGTTTGGCGATTAACCTTTTCCCAATCTCTCCCTGATGACAAGTACTAAGCACATATGTTTTTACTGCGGAATTTTTTTTAAGATTTTATTTATTTATTTGACAGACAGAGATCACAAGTAGGCAGAGAGGCAGGCAGAGAGAAAGGGGGAAACAGGCTCCCCACTGAGCAGAGAGCCCGATGCAGGGCTCGATCCCAGGACCTTGGGATCATGACCTGAGCCGAAGGCAGAGGCTTTAACCCACTGAGCCATCCAGGCATCCCTTTACTATGGAATTCTATCAAAAATTTAAAATTGGATAAATTCAATGGTATTCAACTAGATCCAGGTCATACAAAAGTGGAAAAAAAAAACCCACATGCCAAATCCTTAAGTAAAAATTGTACTGAAACTTTGAGATTTTATTTACTTTATTCTTTAAAAGATTTATTTGTTAGAAAAACAGAAATACAGAGCACAAGCCGGGGGAGTGGCAGACAGAAGGAGAAGCAGACTCCCCACTGAGCAGGGAGCCTGATATGGGACTCAATTCCAAGACCCTGGGATCATGCCCTGAGTTGAAGGCAGATGTTTAATCGACTGAACCATGCAGGTATCCTGAAACTTTGAAATTTTAAATGAAAAAAGCTACAAATTTTAACTCTCATTATGTATATTTATGTAAAAAGTATTCACAAAGGCAACACACATATTAGAAGAATAGTAAACCATGATGAAATGAGGTTTACTTTATAAAAGTAAGGATGTTGCCATATTAGAATCAATCTTATAGAATGATATATCACAATTGTCTTGGGAAAACATAACTCATTAAATCTCAAAGTAGCATTTGGAAAAATTCAAAATCCATTCTTGGTAAATAATTCCACAAAGAATATCTTTTAAAGGAAGAATGTAAATGCACTTCATAACGATGAGCATCACGTAGGTGACACATGACAGTGACCCACTGCATATCATGTCTTCAGCCAGCAGAGATAAAACTTCCTATAACCCCACAAATCCATCCAAGTTCACATGCAGCATAAAGCAAACTTCTCAAAGACAGTTATGAGATCATACTCATCTTTTTAGTTTGGCATCAATCTGGGTTTCTGGCCCATATTTGTTAAAAACTGTGAGGAACTTGGTATGTTTCCCTAGTTACAAGCATCATGCCTATATCACTTTACTTTCAAATTAGCCTGCCTCAGTTTCTTGCCTTCTGGCATAATGCATGAATCTCCTGAGCAAGAAGAGACTCATGGCTCAGAGAAAGTAGCATGAGATCAGTTTGTGACTGTCATTTATCCTTCCTCCCCACTTTCTCAACAGGAACACAAAGCACACAGACTTGAAACACAGTGAGTCACATTGGAGGACAGGAAATTTAAGGTTAGGAAGCTCAAATCTTTTTTTTTTTTTAACTCAAATCTTTTTAATGGGCTATAGGCATGCATGACTTTAGGTCCAAAGGAAGGCATCATGTGTCTTACACTGGACTGTAAGCATGCCTGGCTTTTGCTCTGGAGGGAGACACTATCTCTATCATTCAAAGATGTTCATTATACAAATCTCTTTAAAATGTTCATCTGAGACAAAGCACAGTTAATACTTTGCTTCATCAGAGGAACATAAATGCATGAGACCCATGTTCCACTGTCTAGCAACAATAACACATTTAACCATTCCTCAAATGAATGAATATAACTGATGAAAAAAATGAGGTAAGTGTCATCATTCCCACTTTAAAGAGGGGATAATTGAAAACTTGGGTTCCTTTACGTTCAATAAAAACAAAGAAATTGTCAGAGGAAGCATCTAACCAGCTCTACTTGCTGTCTGAGTGGACACCTTCATCTGAAACTTAAGAACACCAGCCAAGCTAACACCACAAAAATAGAGAATTTTATATCTATCAAAAAGATCTATTTTAGGCTGATTGTTAAAAAGGAGAAATCAGATCAAAACAAATTCATTCCACTTAAATAACTATTTAGTTATAGCTTATCTTACAGTGGGAATTAACATCCCGTTTATTATACAATGTCACCTCCTTGTCTGTATTTCCTCAAGAGTGGGAAGGCTACAAATGGACCAAAGTCAGTTACTATATCCTTGAATTTAATCTTTTAGAAATTGGCTTTGCTGTTTTATAAAAATTCTAGAACTAGACAGAGATGATCCTTGATATGACATAATCCTCAATAGAGACAGAGTGGGCAGAGCTTGCTATACATGCAATGTTTTATATGTATCTTTGGTATGATTAAAAACTATTGGTTAAGTTTTACTTCATATTTTATTTTTCTACATCTTATTTCAATGCATAAGGGAAAATATGGCAAAGAAAACAAGGCTTAGTTTCAACTGACTAATTGATTAGGAATTAATCCATCTGTGTTATGAAACTATTATTCCAGAAAAGTAACCCTTAAACAGAAAACTTGCTTCTAGAGTGCTCATTTATCTATGCTCAGAAATACTAGGTGAAATCTCTGTTAGATCTCAGACATTTAAGGTTTTTCAAAATACAAGTCTTTATTCAAGTAAAAGCGATCAGGGATAACAATGTCAACATATTTAGAAAAGGCCTCATAAAAATGCCAAGGTAAAATTGTCTCTGATGACTTCAGCAAAATAGAATAAACCTGGAAGAGAAAAAAAAAAAGTTCCATGCTGCCTCACACGAATCAAAAAGTATAATCTTTAGAAGTTTAAGAAATGGCAGGTGTTTCCTAAATAAATTAATAACATAATATAACTTATAAGTAGTTGCCAAAATAACTAGGCCATTGAAATGTGTGCATAGTGCACACTCAGTTTTCAAAAATGACTGTGAATGAACATTTGAATGAATGAATTTGGTTTAAAAAATTTGTGATATATAAATCTTCAGGTTTCTCCTGGGCCTTTAAGCTAGTAAAGTAAATATGGGCTAGGGAATCAATTAATCTTCCCCCTTTTATCAAAAGTACACATTGAACAGGCTGAAAACAAAAAGAAAGCCCATAGCTTTAGAAGTCCTCAGAAAATAATGTGTCAACATGAACTCATCCCAAACTACCCCTACTCCATTTAACACAAATTTTACTGTTCAAGCTGGGAATCAGCATATCCCATAAAGTGTAAGCTGCTCATTCAAGCTTTCTTTTTTTTTTCCTTTTTAAAAATTTTATTTCTTTCTTTTCAGCGTAACAGAATTCATTGTTTATGTACCACACCCAGTGCTCCATGCAATGCGTGCCCTCCACAATACCCACCACCTGGCTCTCCCAACCTCCCACCTCCTGCCCCTGCAAAACCCTCAGGTTGTTTTTCAGAGTCCATAGTCTCTCATGGTTCATCTCCCCTTCCAATTTCCCTCAACTCCCTTCTCCTCTCCATCTCCCCATGTCTTCCATCTTATTTGTTATGCTCCACAAATTAGTGAAACCATATGATAATTGACTCTCTCTGCTTGACTTATTTCACTCAGCATAATCTCTTCCAGTCCCGTCCATGTTGCTACAAAAGTTGGGTACTCATCCTTTCTGATGGAGGCATAATACTCCGTAGTGTATATGGACCACATCTTCCTTATCCATTCGTCCGTTGAAGGGCATCTTGGTTCTTTCCATAGTTTGGCGACCATGGCCATTGCTGCTATAAACATTGGAGTACAGATGGCCCTTCTTTTCACTACATCTGTATCTTTGGGGTAAATACCCAGTAGTGCAATTTCAGGGTCACAGGGAAGCTCTATTTTTAATTTCTTAAGGAATCTCCACACTGTTCTCCAGAGTGGCTGCACCAACTTGCATTCCCACCAACAGTGTAAGAAGGTTCCCCTTTCTCCACATCCTCTCCAACATATGTTGTTTCCTGTCTTGCTAATTTTGGCCATTCTAACTGGTGTAAGGTGGTATCTCAATGTGGTTTTAATTTGAATCACCCTAATGGCTAGTGATGATGAACATTTTTTCATGTGTCTGATAGTCATTTGTATGTCTTCATTGGAGAAGTGTCTGTTCATGTCTTCTGCCCATTTTTTGACATGATTATCTGTTTTGTGTGTGTTGAGTTTGAGAAGTTCTTTATAGATCCTGGATATCAACCTTTTGTCTGTACTGTCATTTGCAAATATCTTCTCCCATTCCATAGGTTGCCTCTTTGTTTTGTTGACTTTGTTTCCTTTGCTGTGCAGAAGCTTTTGATCTTGATGAAGTCCCAAAAGTTCATTTTCGCTTTTGTTTCCTTTGCCTTCCAAGCTTTCTTAACAGCTGTAACTCACATATATAAACTCCTTTAAAGTGAATCTGGGCAGTTTTCTCTGGGGCAAAGTTTAAACAACTAGGCAGATAGCTAAGTACATGTATTTGAATGTTTTACATTTTGCACGCTCATTCTGAGTTAGTCATATTTTGGGTTGCTTGGGGGTTACTAGTACCTTTCATGACAATTAATAGGGCATACAATATTGATCAATGCATGCAGGATATGGTATCACCCAAATGTAACAAATAAATATGTCAGAAATAAGTCATTTTTTGTGCTATACTGGGCTGTACTGTCTTCTAATAAACAAGCCAAAAAACTAAATATTTATAGGTATGAGTTGAAATCCTTCAAAATAGTCAATAGAAGTAAATCATTTTTCTTAAACCTGAATATTAATATTAATATTTGAGATCTGATACATAGAAATTTGGGGGGGTACATTATCTTTTCTTAAATTATTATTATGTTATGTTAGTCACCATACAGTGACTAACACACATTACTAGTTTTTGAGGTAGTGTTCCATGATTCATTATTTGTGTATAACACTCAGTGCTCCATGCAATATGTGCCCCCCTTAATACCCATCACTGGGTTAATCCATCCCCCACTTCCCTCCCCTCCAAAACCTTCAGTTTGTTTCCCAGAGGCCATAGTCTCTCATGGTTCATCTCCCCTTGGCCTCCCCCACTTCATTTTTCCCTTTCTTCTCCTAATGTCCTCTTTGCTATTCCTTATGCTCCACAAATAAGTGAAACCATGATAATTTACTTTCTCTGCCTGACGTTTTACTTAGCATAATCTCCTCCAGTTCTGTCTATGTTGATGCAAAAGTTTGGTATTCATCCTTTCTGATGGCTGAGTAATATTCCATTGTATATACGGACCACATCTTCTTTATCCATCCATCTGCTGAAGGGCATCTTGGCTCTTTCCACAGTTTGGTGATTGCGGACATTGCTGCTATAAGTATTGGGGTGCGTGTGCCTCTTCTCTTCACTACATCTGTATCTTTGGGGTAAATACCCAGTACTGCAATAGCTGGGTCATAGGGTAGTTCTACGTTTAACTTTTTGAGGAACCTCCACACTGTTTTCCAAAGCGGCTGTACCAACTTGTATTCCCACCAACAGTGTAAGAGGGTTCCCCTTCCTCCACAACCTCTCCAACATTTGTTGTTTCGTGCCTTGTCAACTTTTGCCGCTCTAACTTGTGTAAGGTGGTATCTCAATGTGGTTTTGATTTGAATTTCCCTGGTGGTTAATGATCTACAAAGAACTTTTCAGACTCAACACCCAAAAACAAAAATCAAGTCAAAAAAATGGCATGAAGAAGACATGAATTGATACTTCTCCAAAGAAGACAGACAAATGACTAATAGATACATGAAAAAATGTTTGTCATCATTAGAGAGTTTGATTCTTATAAAATTTTGATTTAATGATGCACATAAATTATTTTAGGTTATTTATTTTTTTAACTTTATTTTATTTTTTCAGTGTTCCAAGATCCATTGTTTATCTTAGGCTATCTTAGGTTATTTTCGAATAATATCAGAGCTGGATCTTAAGACCCATTGCATTTCTGAAAGATACAATTCACCCTCTTACAATCAGTGTATGAGAGTCACCATTTCTAAAAGATGCTAATGGTGATCATGATTTGAAAATGGGTGGAATGAGGAATATGGGTACCTTTTTTGCTCTCTATTTTTGATTTTGACTTTCCAGGTTTTCTGTTATTTGAATCTTGGTAGTCACAATTATAGCTTATAGTTTAAACATGCAGTAATAACATGATTTAAAACATATTTAGAAATATTATTTAACATTTAATGAATTTTTAATGTTTTGTGTTGTAACTCAGTTAAGTTCCTCATTCAGAATTTACATTATTCACAGCTGGGCAATTTGAAGTGACCTCTCTCTCTGAACAGGAAAGCATTTTTAACTCACCCAAATCCAATAACCAAAGAATTTTCTCAGTATTCTTTTATTTTACTACCTATTATAGATTTTTAAGGTACATCTTTGAAATTTGAGAGGTCTATTTTATTGTAAATACCAGCTTCGTGTAATGATGATGGCCTGCCCATTTTCAGATTAAAATAAGTGCCTGTTAGAAAATCCAAAGAGTTTATTTAAAATGGAATTGAATAATGTTAGTTTTATTCTTTTCAATAAAATGTATATGGCTATTGTGTGGGTGCTTCTGCATTTCTGTATTCCTGAAACTAAGCACATTAAAGAAAAGTTTAAATGGCATTTTTTTCTCCTAAAATTTGAAATTTATCAATTTTTTTGGTTTTATCATTTAACAGGAAAAAAAGTATTATGATAAGCAGTGGAAAGACATTCATTCAGGCAGTACTATGTAAATATATGCAACTGAATGTTAACATTGGATTATTCATTGGGAATTTTATCATATCCTTTGATCCTGATTTTAAAGGTTATCTTCTAATGTATGTTGGATTGGGGGTAAGGGAATTCTAGTACAGTAACATATCAAACATGTGATTTATTCCCATCAATACTGTTAATACCTGCTTTCTAGTCAATTATAGTATAATCAGCTTCCTTTATTTTACAGGAGAAAATAACGTGTCTGTACGCTATCACTTGTGCAAGGAAATAAAATGCACAAACATATGTAACTATCCTCTCGGTCTCTTTCTTCATCAAAATCAACACCTGGATTTTTCTATTTCACTTTGAAAGTATTTTGACAACTGAATGACCACATTGGCTCAAGTGGATGATCACTCACATATCACCATCAGAGGGACCTGACTTTTCATCTTAGTGATGGTTTTTTCCCATACGAATTACTAGATTTGGTCTGTAACACAGTTTTATCAACAGGCTTTACCAGTTAAACTAATCCCGATCTTTCTGATTTTTGAAACCGAAAAGTGTTCTACAACTTTTTGCTCAACACTCTTAATGCTGTTTTTGCCTCATCTGGCTACCAGATACACACCTAACTGCACCTGCTGTTGGAAACACTGTTTAGGCATCTAAACAGATTAGGTTTGCTCATGTAACTACTCAGCATGGCTCACCATTCATGATATTGTGCTTCATGATACTTGAAATTCACAGAAATGTGTTAATTACCTCATTTGATCATCTCTACAACCATGTCAGGAGATAAAACTGGGATCAACCTCCACACATTTTTTTCAGATGCTGAAGCTGAGATCCAGAGAGATGAAGTGACTTTTGGAAGAGATAATATTTAGGTAGTTAGGCTGAGATTAAGAACTCATGTTTCCTGAGTCTTAGTCTACTGCTCTTTCTACTAAAGTCATTCTGGAGAAAGCTCTGCAGCTACCTTCTCTCATCTTGTAGTCACTTAGCTTCAGGTCCCTTATAAATTATGAAAAGCCATTACTTGAACTTAATCTAACCTATAGACACATTAACTCAATCTAGATTTATAACTAAAGAACCTAACTATGAATGAATGCTGTATATATAAAATGTATACGCATATGTATTTAAAATTTATATATGTACACATGTGTATATACATATTCACACATAATGCATATTTATGCACACACATGTCTGCACATATGCACACAATATATGTATGTACACATACATTTGTATATAAGTATGTGCATGTCTGTTATATATTATATGCACAACATATTCATATGTATACATTTTATATGTACATGTGCATGCATACATGTATATGCATATGCATATATATACATAAAACACACATGTTTTTATATGCAAGTATGTATACATAAAACATGCATGCATATGCATGTAGAGTGATCACATCACTGTTTATTAGTGTACATAAATTGTGTACACATATGTATATGTGTATGTGTGTTATGTATTATATGCACACACATATATGCATGTGTACACATTTATATACATACACACATCTATATACATTTATGTGTGCACATCTATATACATGTATATACATGGATGTTTACATATATGTATGCATACATAGATTATGTGTATAGGTGTATATCTCTGTGTATATATACACATATGCATGTATACACAGAAAAACATGGAACATATATACATATGCATAATGGTGGTCATGCCAAAATGTTAATTAACCTAACATCTAAAGGTTATCAAGCATTTATTATGCACCTAACATGATACGGTATTTAAAACATTTTGTCATTCATTCCCACCAAAATTGATTAGGTATTATTTTCAACTTACAAATGGTAAAATGAGGTTGAGACAGTCAAGTACCTTTTTAAAAGGCATAAAACTAAGTGGTGAAGTAATAATTTCAACCCAGTTCTGATTTCTCAGCTTACTTTTACTACATTTATTTTAATCAACATAATTGGTACTTACATGTGCAAGGCTCTATTCTAAATAATTTATAAACATCAACTAATTTAATCATTGTAATACTCTTATGTAGTATTCCAAGTGCTGGCAATTTTTATTACATGTGCTTCATGACATGAAATAAGAACTCCATGAGAGTTCATTTAATTTTTTATAGATCCCATGCTTCTTTTGCTTTTTAACTCATACAAAGTATAATTTTTAAGAAGTACAACAGCTTTTTACTATGACTTTTTAAAAAAATGTACATCTTTTCAGAATATATTTTAATTTTAACATGATGTAAATAGATAACATAAGTTCCTCTAATGTTTTATTCACATGCCTTTGTAATTCTAGTGGTTTTTCACATACTACCTAACTTCATAGCATAAAACTGCACATCCCATAAAATTCTCATACAAGTGATTTTTATTGACAACTTACTAACCTCCATGTTGTGTTATAAATAGCAAAATGTGATGACTGTAACATGGAAAATGGGCCCATTTTATACTATAAACAGAATATGATAACTATAGCGGGTAAAATATAGCCCATGTAATAATTACAAGAAGACATGAAGGACATTAACATTTGTAGACTTCATTCAGGGTCTTTTTATAACATAATTAGTTCTTAAATCAATTGCAATATTTTATAAGATTCCTCAATAGTTAAAATTGGAGTTTTTCCATATAAAGAAAAGCAGCTTTATCTATGTACACATAAAACCTTGCTGGCATTTTGGTAGGAATTGCTTTAAACCTATTGATCAATCTGAGGAAAACAAACATTTTCCACGTGAGACTTCCAATCCATGAACACAGTGGTTCTCTCCATTTACCTAGGTATTCTTTAGTTTCTATTATCAGCATTCTGTAATTTTCAACATACAGATATTATATGTCATTAAATGGATTCCTGAAGTACTTATTTTTCTTACTAGTTACTAGGTTACTTCAAGGTAGTATGAGAACAGAGATATTTCATCCCAACATGCATGTTTATAGATAAACTGCAAAAACATATCAACTAATTTATAAAACCCATTTCAACTAATAAATGGCCTAAATTAAACATTGCCATATTTTTCCAGGAAAAATCAAACATAATTTCAATTTTCCCATGAGAGTACTAAAGAGCAAGAGAATACTTCACAATTCTTAGACAAACCTCTGAGATCAGGTGTTCACCAATGACCAATTCTGGGGGGGAACACTGAACCTATTTTCTCTAGAAAAGAGGAATTATACTACTACTCATTTGGGAGCTCTATCTAAAAGACACAGCTCTTTCATTGCCTCATTTAACAACTACATAACTTTGACTTTGACTCTCATTTTATAATCCACACTGCTATAAAAATCCGTAGTTGGAATTGGGATTATGTGCATAAATCAGATGGAATCTAGAATTTATTGAGAATGGCCTCCAGTTATAATATCAATCACTGTAAATGTAAAGTATATGGAAATACTTTCTATTGGGAAGAAATGAAAAATAAAATAGAAATTTTAACTGACAGGCACTTTCTCTTCCATAGATACACAGTGAAACAAAAGACTTAAATGCCCACTGGTAGTATTAAGTGAGAATTAGATTTATGTAGACACCACTACTTCAAGAAGACAAAACATTTGGGGATGCCAATTTGGAACCCCCTATTGATATAGTACCCATGGAAACGGGTTAGGAGGGAAAATAGGAAGGATGAAAAGAAAGGCGCGAGGGACGGAAAAAGAAGAACAAAAACGGGCCTTAGAAAAAGTCATACATTCAATTACATGCCTTTGCCAATACATTTAACACATTTCAAATAACTGAGAATGATGAAAGGAAATGAATAATTTATATGGTAAGAAAATATCAAAAGACCATTGCATGGATATGGTCACACTGAACAATCTATAGACGAAGTTCCTACTTCCCAATGGGTGGTACAAGCTCTTAACAGTCTTTGAGATATTACTAATTTTAACTCTTAAATGAAATAGGAAAGAGAACTTAAGACATTAAATGTAAGACATAGAACATATAAAACATCTGACCTGACAATCATTCTTACATATACAATAAAAAATGGCAACTAAACACTGTTAAGACAATTTGGTTTGCTTTGTATTTACCTAGATGTGTGATACAGAAGTGGTAAGCAAAACAAGAAAAGACCATGATCATGAAATAAGCAATGAACTGTAGTCTTTGACATAAATGAAATTAAAGTTGAGCCCGCATATCTATAGGTACATGGTTATAAACAGTTGTTTGCTATTCATGATGTGACAAAATACATAACAGATCTATGTCTGTTATTTTACTTTTGAAGAAATAACATTGGTTATTTTCTTTTTGAAAACTGATTTTTTAAGTCAAAATAACAGTCTGATATATGTAACCAAATGCCATTGCAATAAAAAAAAAACAAGAAAAAGAAAACATAAATATTTGTGTTACTAAAAGGAGATACTTGCTAACATTTATCAAAGTAGTTGCTGCAATTTCTAGCACTGGTCACTGTCAGTCAAGTTATCATTTCTGTTGGTAAGAGAAGTGAACAGATTGATACATTATTATTTTGGTTTTGTTTATCATTTCCCAGGATTGAAAAATGTAAAATAAGTACATATTTAAAATTTTCTTTTGGGATCTATATATTGCTTTAAAGGAAGGTTAAAGATATGATAAAATATATAGTAATATAATATTAAAATATTTTATAATTTTTATTCAGTAAATAATTTATCTTCAGTTATCTAATTATAATGTTTGAGCATAATATGTAAAATTCATGGCTTATTTCCTAATGTAAATATTGCTTCAGAAATGTTACTGAAATATAGAATATTCCTTTCTTTAAGATTTTACTTATTTGAGAGAGAGCATGAGCAGGGAGAAGAGCAGAGGGAGAAACAGTCTCCCCATTGAGCAGGGAGCCCAATGTGGGGCTCGATCCCAGGACCCCAGGATCATGACCTGAGCTGATAGCAGACCATTAACCAACTGAGCCACCCAGGTACCCCAAGATACAGAATGTTCTTGAGCTATGGTTTTCAAATCCCCCCAATTTTTTTATTCCTATATTTGTATTTAAAATACTTACCAAAAAGGTATCTAAATATGTATTTCTAATTTAAGGTTGTTCTCTCACCATACTCTGAATGATATGTATCCTTCGAATGTAACCAGATTTGTTTTAGTCCCAACATATGGTCAATCATGTGCATTTAAATATCGAGATTATTCTGAAATGGTTGATTATGTTGTAGGTCAATGTGGTTGACAGTGTTTTTCAATCATCTATGGGTTCTGACTTTTTCCATTTGTTCTATCAATTTACTAAAAGATGGGTTTATAATCCCTAAGAATGATTATGGCATTTTCTGTTTTTCCTTTTAACCCCATTTTTGCAAGTGTAGTGAAATTTTGTGACTAGTCACATGTACATATACGACTGCTACATCTTCTTGATGAGCTGACTTACTTATCATCACAAAGTATCCTTTTCCTCTATTATTAATCTTCTTTTTGACATATGTCACTTTTACTAACATAGCAACTTCAGGCTTCTTATGTATACTATAAATATGGCATATTTTTATGCCAATTTATTTTCAAAATATTTGTAGTTTTTTATATAACACGTGTCTACTGTAGAAAACAGTTAGGTACTGATTTTCTTTAAATCCATTCTGTTAGTCTTTTCCTTTTAATTGTATTAGTTTGCCTGTATCACTTAGTGTAATGGTAAAATATAGATTCAACATCATGTTATGTTTTGTGTGTCTCCTATATTTGTCTATTTTTTCCTAACATAGATTAAGTATTTTGTAATATTTTAGTTTTATACTGTTTTAATTACAAGATTTATATTATTTTGTTTAAATGTT
The DNA here is from genome assembly GCA_004024625.1 of Mellivora capensis. Lineage (NCBI taxonomy): Eukaryota > Metazoa > Chordata > Mammalia > Carnivora > Mustelidae > Mellivora > Mellivora capensis. The sequence goes on along the minus strand of PISX010029251.1, from coordinate 3,026 downwards.
TTAGGTTGAAGACTAGTCGGTGTCTATGATAACTAAAAGCATAAAAAGAAAGAGCTTGTCAGAAGTACTGGTGTAACAAACAGCAGAAATTCAATTAAAATTAGTACAAAAGAGAAGCAGCTTATTAATGCATTTTAAAATGACAGATTTTTCATTAAAATGAAAAAAATTATAACAGGTAAATTAGAGGAAAGTGTATTTCAAAAATTTACCATCATATTTCACAAGTTGTAAAAGAAGGCTAATTTCGGTATAACCACAGAGTTAAAGTCATCAAGTTAGCACCCTGACACAGGTCTAATAATCATTGTGATTACTAATAGGTGAGTGATTATAAAAAAGGTATAAAGAAATCATTATTTTCTGTCAAAGTGAAAAACAACTGAATTGGCACTTAGCCTTGGTATTTAGAAATTACCTATGTGGCCTAGTGAGGTCTTATTGTGGAAGGGGACTGGCAGTGCTGTTTTCTACAGGTTGCAATAAGTGTTGTCATTGAACTAGAATAGTCTGATTGATAAAGATATCAATTATGATGTTCAGTGGCTTTTCACTGTTTTCCTATCCCTTCTTAGTAATAAGTACATAAATTAATTATTAAATGTTATTAAAATAGTAAAATATTCAGTTCCTCATATATAAGTACAAAATATTGTGTTGTGCATATGTATAAAACCCAGACACATTAAAATTTTAAATATTTCCTCATTTCATATTATTAAATAGCTCTTTCATATTTTCATCTTCCATTTTCATGAATTTCATTCATTTGCACAATATATTTTATATTCTTGCTAAATATTTATTATTTTAGGCATGCTACAGGAATAAACTGAAATGCTAATATTTTTCTATTTATATTTTTTGTTGTTTTTAATTGCTTTTCTAGACTTCTTATTTTAACAGTTTACTTAATAATTCTCTCAGTGCCTCTTCCTGGTCATTTCTGTACTGAATTATCTAAAATTTGTCTTATAAATGCAGTTACTTTTACTTTACTAAGAATTTATTCATTTAATTATTCAAAGGATTCATTACAGAGATGTTTGAAATCAACTGTGACAGAAAGATTGTCAATTAGTTTCACTGGTTACTATACATGAATAGTTGAGTTTATTTTACTAACAACTGTTAAAATAAGTTCTCCAATTAGGAAAGGTTATCAGAGAGTAACTTAAAAAATTAACATAAACAAAGGAGAAAATGTTTACTGCCCAAGTGAATCAAAGACAGCAGAATTGCAAATGATGATAAAATGTTTAATGTAGTGTTATGAATTCAAAACACCTAAAGAAGCAACTTGTACTATTTAAAAGTAATATTATATTGTGATCCTATTTTGTCAGTAAAATTGCCACCAATAACTCCCTTTCCTTAGAGTGCTTCTATGCAACCAGCTCATTCTTCTCTTTCTAAATTACTCTAGGTCTTCGGAGTACATTACCGTTTGGGGCAATTCCTAGCAATGATCTTTCTTCACAGAGAAGGATTCACAAAGAGAGAAGAGTACAGATTTTTAAGGTTCTGCCACCCTTTTTGTTCTCTGTGTCCCCCCTGGGGCACCCAACTTCTCTCTCATGGGAAAGAACTAATCTCTATTATCTATACAGATAGAGATATAATCTCATTCTCTCTTATGGGAAGAATTGCTTCCCATCATTGCTGCTCTGCCACACTCTGCTCGAAACGGCCATGTTCATACACATGATAACTCATCATTTACTTCTCCAAAGGCTCATCCATGATGTGTAAGAGCAGGAGTTCAGGAGTCAGAGGGCTTGGGTTTATATTCTGCGTTTGTCACTCACTAGCTATGAAATTTCAACTAGGTCTTCAGCTCTCTTGCCTTACTTTCCTTATCTGAAAGGTAATGCTGGATATGGACTATTGCTAGGATTAAAGGAGTTAATACTTTTAGCATGGTTTAAAAGGGCCCGACACATGGTAAACATTACACATTCAGTCAAGAATTTTATGTGGCCCATTTAGAGGGTAGTGTTTTTTTGTCTTTCTGGATTATTCCTATCCTTTTTGAAATTATGCCTGACCACATCATTACTTGCCTATTCTGTGGAAACAGAAAGACATACTTCCTTTGTTTAGGGGCATTACTAACATTGAAGGGCCTATTCTCTGATATATGTACCAAATTATTTATAAATAATTGAACACATTATATATACTTTTTTCTCCCCAGAGGAATGGTGACCCTTTCTAAATGTGTCTAGTATCTAGAGGTGAGCTAGCCATTCCCCTACATGTGATTCAGAGTACCTGAGACTCCCTGGCCACATGTGGACTGTGAAAAATGACTCTGCTCCCAAATTCCCAACTTGTGAGGGTCCAGGAAACTATGACTTTATGATACCTCTTTCCTCATGAATTTCCGGTTTCTTATTCTAAATTCTCATTTCCTGGATCAGTTCTTTTCCACATTAACCTGGATTCACAGATATCCCCTTCAGTGGTTTTGAGAAAAAATATCCATTAGCACGAAATATCTAATGAGTTTTGGAGTTACTTGAAAATCACGATGTTATGAGGAAAGAGTTTATATCACGTACAACCGTCCACAATCTTGTAGTTTCAAATCCTATTTCTCCAGCTCTCTCCCTGTTCTGTAAGGCAGCAAAATAATCTACCCTTGATAGTACCAGGCCCTCTTGAGATCTGGTTTTCTATTCTATTTCTATTGCAGTTTTCTACTCTTTGCAAAGATTTTTAACTAAGATAGGCTTTTCCTTGTAAAGAAGTTTTATAATCACTCCAAGAGAAATGAACAAAACCTTTTTCTAATCGGTTCCATACATGAGCAGTACTTTTGATTTCAGAAATTTTGATACACCTTTCCACAGGTATGCCATATTCACTGGATGATTTTATACCTTTTCTAAGAATGTACAGGGATTTGACAGTTTGTCAATAGAAGTCTTGCCAGCTAGAAGCTACAAAAAAGCCCAACCTTTATCTTTGGGGTACCCCAAAGATACAGATGTGGTGAAAAAAAGGGCCATCTGTACCCCAAT
>PISX010029250.1:0-20294 GCA_004024625.1 Mellivora capensis | reverse complement strand
CAAACCATAAGTGACTCTTAATCTCACAAAACAAACTGAGGTTTGCTGGGGGTCGGGGGGTCAGGAAAGGGGGGTGGGGTAATGGACATTGGGGAGGGTATGTGCTATGGTTAGTGCTGTGAAGTGTGTAAACCTGGCGATTCACAGACATGTACCCCTGGGGATAAAAATACTTTATATGTTTATAAAAAATTAAAAAATTGGGACGCCTGGGTGGCTCAGTTGGTTAAGCGGCTGCCTTCAGCTCAGGTCATGATCCCAGCATCCTGGGATCGAGTCCCACATTGGGCTCCTTGCTCGGCAGGGAGCCTGCTTCTCCCTCTGCCTCTGCATGCCACTCTGTCTGCCTGTGCTTGCTCGCTCTCTCTCTCTGACAAATAAATAAATAAATAATAAAGATTTTTTAAGAAAAGAGAAATTCATTAAAATAATAATAATAAATAAATAAATTTATTTAAAAAAATAATAATACTAAAATATTTACAAATTAAAACTGTGTCTGGAAATTGCTATGAAATGATCTGGTGCATTGCAGGAGAGTGAGTAGGGGCATAAAGGGCAAAGGTTGAGCATGAATTGACCATTGTTTGAAACTGGCAATGAATATATGGGAAACTGTTACACAATTCTCTCTAGTTTTGTATATGTTTGAAATTTTCTATAATAAAAAGTAAAAATAAAATCTGAAGTCTCACCATTAGCCACGAAGGACTTATAACCTGGTCCATGCCCACTCTTCCACTCTCATCTCACTACTCGCACCTTGCTCATTTTAGGTCAGCGACTCTGACCTTATTTCTTTTCTGTGTATACACCAAGCACTTTGTCTGGAGAGAAGGGAGCAGAAGAACAATTTGAAGAGATAAAGACAGTGAATTTCCCCAAAATCAGGAAAGACTTCAACATAGATACAAGAAGCTAAAGGAAGCAATGATTTTCCATTTGTCTTTTTTCTACCAATTCTGGTATTCTTAGTGTGTTGCAGTCCCTCTATTCTGTGGACATCTTGCACCCCAAGGCCAGCTTAAATCAATAGTTGGCCACAGAATTGAGTTTCAAACAAGAAAATCTCAGTACCACCCTGACAAACACCTACACCCTCTGAGTGGCACCAGACATCAGCATTAACAAGCCCAGGGGTGAAGGTGATGGCCTGTGGAGGTGATGCCTTAAACGAGGGTACACCAGGATGATGGATGAATAATAGCTCTTTTTCATTTAATTCAATGTGGAAATGAGAAAGGAATATAATGCTAACAAAATTTTAGATGTCTTCTATAGACGCTGTCTTCCCGAGTGGTTTTTGTGATGAGGCAACTGAGCTGAGGTAGACTGATGGGGGAGGCCAGCTTCAGAACCAAGGACTGCAAAGCTGGGGATAGCTGAGATACTTAAGGGCGAGGAAGCAAGAGCGCTTCAGTCAAACAGAGGAGGACCAACAAGTGGGAATGGGAACAACTGCAAATTTGGGATATTGCTTGTCTCCAAAGACTCCTTCGTAAGGACACAGCACAAATTCCACTTTTGTGTTCAGGGCCAGTTGTAGAAATCTGGCCATAAAATAAACAGGATAAGACAAAGGGCACATTGCAACAGGAAGGTGGATGAATGTGGGTAGTTACATAATTCCGCAGCAGCTCCACACACCTTGGCAAGAGCTCATCATTCCAAAACCCAGGAATAGCTCCACACGTGATCTGTGTCTGGGAAGTAGAATGTACCAGGCATGAGAGGGAAGGGCACTGTCAGAAAAGTGTTGAGCAAGGAAATCATTTCCCCTGCAATAATTAGGTCAGAGAACCTTCGAGTGAAGAGGGTTTGGAGATCAGTGATGGCCACCATTGTGCAGCTTCACAAAGGCAGGGGGCAGGGGCCTGGCTGGCTGAGTCAGAGGAGCATGAGACTCTTGATCTCAGGGTCATGAGTTTGAGCCCCACGATGAGTGTAGTTGAGCCCCATACTGGGTGTAGAGATTACTATAAATATAAATAAATAAACTTTAAAAGGTTATAAAAAGGCAGGGGGCTGTGAACGCCATACACTCTTGATCCCATTTATCCAAAAAACTACATTCCTGTTTGCCAAGCCCTGTGTTTCTCACAGGGGACATGATGCTGAGCAAACAGGCACGGCTTCTGAGCATAGGTGGGGTGTCTGTCTCTCTCTCTCTTTACTGGGAAGTTGGTTATCCAGAGATATTCACTGAGAGGCCAGGCAAAGGGTTTTCTTAGCTTCTTCCACCAAGAACTTTCCCCCCAAAGCTCTGGGAACCACATTTCAAAGTTGACAGGGTCCACAGATCAGTGTACAAGAACTAAGGATGAAGACAGCATTCTCCAGAGGCTAAAATGTGAGTTTCTTCCATAGAAGTTGTGATACTGTGGCAATGAAAAAAGTTAAATCCTCAAAAACAGGACAAAGTAGCTGAAAAAAACTGCTGCTTCCCACTTGACCATCACTATGGTAGTCACTTTAATTCACAGATGGACAAGTCAAGGTTCGTGTTGTCTGTTTCTGTTTCGTCTGGGCTAAAAGATAATTTATTCTATGAGAAGATGGAAGTATCAAAGAATGAATTCCATTAAGTCTGCTTTATTCCATACATATAAATTAAGGCATATAAAGCCAGTTGGCTTATAGAAGCTGAGAAGCTTTATCTGTGCAAAACTGGCATCAAAATTAAAGGAACTTATTAAACATAGCCCCACTTAACAAAAAAGGCACAATGCCAGGTACCATGAAATGATCGGATTATGAATGTTATACCAGAACATATCTTTTTAAAAACTCATCTTTTTAAAATTAATGAATAATCAAGACACTAAAACAGAAGAGAGACTTAAATATAAAATCATAAAGCTTAAAGTATAAAACTATAAAAATAAAAATTTATGTGTTAAAAACACATAATTATTTATTTTTTCTTCCATGAAATAACTATTTTATTTTTTGAATAGGTAATAAATGTCCTTAGCTTAAAAAAAAAAGTGAATAGTAGAAAGTGGGTCTCCTCCCTACTCTGTGTCACCCAGGGAACCACTAGGTTCCCAATGGTAACCACTGAAACCCTTTGCTTGAATGTCGTTGGGATATATACAGTGCATGGGTAAGTAGGGCTGATGTGGGCGTGTGGATTCATACTACTATTCCTTTTTTTTTTTTTAATCAAAGAAAAGGAGTGAGAACAAGCAGGGGGAGTGGCAGACAGAGGCAGAAGCAGGCTCCCCTTTGAGCAGGGAGCTTGATGCAGGACTTGATCCCAAGACCCTGGAATCATGCCCTGAGCTGAAGGCAGATGCTTAACCAACTGAGTCACCTAGGCGTCCCTCATATCATTGTTCTTATGGCTGACACCTGTTCTGATTGGTCCCCCTGGACACAATCACGTGCAGATTCACACATGATTCACACGTGCAGATAACCATGTTTCACAAATGCAACACACTGTTGTATCAATTGCTTTACTTCATGTATGAGTGAGATTTTCCAGTGCATTCATATAAAACTAGCTTGCTCTTTCAGATGCTGAATGGTATTCCATTATACAGAACTGTGCTACTTTATTTAAATAGTCTTCTGTTTAAAAGTAAAATAAAATAAAAAACAGTCCTCTATTGATGCACATCTTGGTTGTGTCTAAATTTTTGCACAATTTTTGTACTTACTAGAAATAAAAATGTTGTTTGAAATGACGCTCATGTTTTGCACTTACTCTAGGGTTACCAACTTGTCCTCCAAAAGATGAACCAATATTCCTCTTACCAGTAATATATAAGTTCACCCAGTTCCCTTTGCCATCACTAACACACTGTAATACCAAATTCTTTATGTTTCACATGCCAGGATGTGAGAAGTGTCATGTCATCATGGCTTTAATTTTACTTCTCTTTCTGTGGGAATATCTAGCATTTTTAAAGGAATACCAATAAGAATTTAGAATCATAAAAATTTACCACTGTCTATTTCATTGAAACTGCCCATCAGAGAGTTGCTGAATTTTAGTCTGGGTCTTTGCCTGAGAGATGACTTTGTGACCCCTCCTTGCTTAGCAGGTAAAGTAAACAAGGGATGGCAGGGTGAAGTGGGCTAGCCTGGAGCAGACCCAGGCAGTGACTTGAGGTCTTGCCCTGTAACTTGAGATCTTGTCCTCGCTCATGACCCAAGGGTCTTCCTTACTCTTACACTCAGGTTTCATTTTATAGCATCACTACTAAGGGCCGAAGACTAAATGCTGATATGTAAAATGTTTTATTTGAATTCTAACCTTAACTTTAATTTATATAATATTTGCTTTCCAGAATGTTCTGGCTTTCTGGTTATTTTAATTACAAAAAGCTGAGTTATAATGAAGGAAAAGATGTATTTATTAAAGATATTTCCTTCAGGTCAAAAGAGGACTGCTTTCTTTTTTGAAAGGGAACTTTAAATCCTGTTTTCCCATTCCAAAACTCACCACAGCTCTACATCTCTATCAGAATTCACTGTGTTCTAGGTTTTGCTACATTGTGAAACAAGCAACACTAAGAACCAAAGATTAATCATTTCTGGTATTCCATTTCACCTCATGAGAGAAAGTCAGATTTGCCGCTATATGATATCAAAGTGAAAAATAATTTAAAATATTCAGACTGTTGACTCAGTCATCTCTCTCAAGAATAGGAATAGAATGGAGAATCTGCAGTAAAGCAATGTCACTAGGTCATCTGTACCATGATTACTTTTTTAGTTTCCCATTATGGGCTATGTTTACCAGACAGCAGATTTTAAAGCCAAGTAAAAGATTTTACAGTTTACAAAGGGGTTTTTCTTACCCGATCTAATTTAGTCTCACAACATCTCTGCGAGGTCCTAGATGTTATCATCTCATTTTATAGTTGAGAAAACCATATACTCCAAAGCGTCCATGTAATGCCAACCAAAAAATAATTTTACAGAAATTGGACAGTCAAAAAAGCAATACAAGCTAAAATATATTTTCTTCCTGAAAAAGACATTACAAAGAACAAATCAGCATTTCAAACTGCATTTAATTTTCTCCAAACTTATGGCTTTTGGCTCTTCACCATCTCTTCCTACATACATTTCCATTTTTTCCATGAATTCAAGCCAGACCTTCTTCATGACTAATCTGTTTGCTGAACACTGCAAAATTTTCTGAATCTTGTCTTTAGTACTCATACCATTTCTTCTGAAGATGAGATACCATGTTCCTGATCTTCCTCTAAGTGGCTAATATGCATGAACTTATTAGCTAATTTTCTTTTCCAATATCTTCGAGCTGACGATGCTAATTTTCAGACTCCACCTATCCCACCCTGTTCACAGATGGCTCTCACCAGCCATCATCCATCACCATGAACCAGATGCTGCAACAAACTATCCTTCCATCATTCCAATTGTATATCATCTTACATAGATGATCATAAGAGTTATCTTTTTAGAACAACTCTGATACTTGTGTCTTTCTAGTGTTTGGACTCAGGAACTTTAAAGGGGTAAGGGAGATAATGTTGAAGATGAAGATTCTTATATAAAAATAGTAAGACTACACCAACAGAGATTTAAAAGTCCTTTGCATCCAGAGCTAAGGACCAAACGTGGTCAGGGTGGCCATGGAGTCCCGAGCTTCCCAGAAAACATCTGAGAGGAGGATCCATTCGCTAACTATGATAGCAATCGTGCTAACAGAGACCTTAACTCCTGGAAGCCCAAATGCCCTAACACTTTAGTATTGCTTTATGCCTTTGTCCACTCTCAGCTTTTGGCCTCTCTTTGTGCCTGTACCTGCTTCAGACAAACCTTCACCATTAGTGCTTCTGATCAGCTGAGCCTTTAACTGACAGAAGGTGGTATGAGATCTAGATGGTACAAACTAAGAACCTGAGGGAAGCTGCAAAAGTGAAGCTGATGGGCTTAAAGGACATTCCCTCTGCTGATAGAGTAGCCATCCCCCCCTTGTAGAAGCTGAGACTTCAAGGGCACCTGGGTGGCTCAGTTGGTTAAGCATCCAACCCTTGATTTTGGCCCAGGTCATGATCTCCGGGTTGTGAGATTGAGCCTGGAGCCTATTTGAGATTCACTCTTTGCTTCCCTCCACTCCCCCACAGAAATGAAGTGGAGAATCCAATCCTCATACACAAGGACATGAATAAATATTGTTAATGCATATTGTACTTCCAGGTTGGCTGGTGTTTTTTTTTTTCATTGAGATGGGGAAGAAGGTAGGAGTTGGTGTTTAAAGACATCACCTAATCATTACTTTGCTTTGTGTTGGAAGTTAAGTATTCTCTGGGCATAGAGTGAAAAAAGTCTTCTTTTTGCCCTAAGCAAAATGTTGCCTGTGTCAGCTGCCTGTATCTGGTTCCTGGAAAAGATGTCAACCTTAAGATCTTCAAAAACCATTAACAACAGGCTTCTTCCACACCATAACTGCTTTGTAGCTGCTCTTTTCAGAACCTTCTCCCTGGTGCTCCCCAGTCAATGCTCCAAGGAACATTGGTCTTGCAGAAGCTATTGAAAAAAAAATCCAAGGAACCTGAACTAAGATCCCAAATGAATTTCTCAATGAAAGCTGACTTAAACTTCTAAACCATTGTCCTTATATTTATTATTATCGGAGCTTCTATAAATAACCACAATTTATTAAAAGCATACCATTTACTAGTGCTTTATATTAGCTGTAATGTTGAGAATGTTCCAATTCATAGATGAGCAAACTGACGTTTAGAAGGATTGAGCGACATATGAAAAACCACAGGAGTAGCAAGTGGCAGAGTTATGGTTGAACCAGATCTGTCTCAGTCTGAAACTCATCTTAGCACTCTGTCATCTAATGAGAAGATAGGAAAATCATCAACAATTTTAAACGTATTAAGAGTGGTCACAAATAAAAATGACATTAACAGAAAAATACAAATTGTCAGCACAGCTGCTATGTATTCCTTAGCTTCCAGTCATGACTGGTTTGATGGGAAGGATAGAAAGAGACAAAAGCCGGCAGAATGAAATATAGAAAACATTCTCATTTACTGTTGTGTTCGGCATTTCAAGCAAACTTACTGTAGGGGGCAGTGTTTAAAAGCATTGCTGACAGCCACACCTTGACTGCGGCTCTTGCTGGAGTGTCAAACAAAAGTCTGCAAACTTTGGCCCCTACTTGCGTTCCCAGGTATTTGTTGACCTTCAAAAGGTTCAGAAGCTAAAACATTACCTCTCTCCAGATAATTGTTTAATTTTGGATTCACCCTTCAACTTGCAGATAAGGAGCATTGCCGTTAATAAACTACAGTAAATCCAGTTAATCTTACTTGGTAATTCTGTGGGAGGTGCATGAAATTGTTCCAAATATCAATTCTATCCCTGGAATTTTATGGACTATGCTACACAGTGGTATTTATTTATGCATTTATTTACTTACGTATTTATGCATTTTTTAAATTAAAGTATAATTAACATACATATTTTTTATTACTTTCAGGTATACAATATAATGATCCAATAATTCTATACATTACTCAGTGCTCATCACCATAAGTGTACACTTAACCCCCTTTATTCATTTCACCCATCCTCCCCCCACCTCCTTTCTGGCAACTACCACTGTTTTTTAAAGATTTACTTATATGAGAGAGAGAGAACATGGGCCAAGGGGAGGGGCAGAGGGAGAAGCAGACTCCCCGCTGAGCAGGGCCCCCCCCAAAGGGGGCCTCCATAGCATGACATTAGGGTCATGACCTGAACCAAAGCCAGAAGAAACCTGGCAACCACCATTTTGTTTAAGAGTCTTTTTTTTTTTTTTGTCTTTCTTTTCCTTTGTTGGTTCATTTGTTCTGTTTCTTAAACTCCGCAGGAGAGTGAAATATTATGGTATATGTCTTTCTCTGACTCATTATATAGCATTATACCCTCTAGGTCCATCCATGTTGTTGCAAATGGCAAGATTTCATTCTTTTTTACACCTGAGTAACAATCAATTGTACTCCAATAAATAAAAACAACAAAAGTATTCAACTAACTATGGGAATTTACCCAAAGTAAACAAGAACATTAATCTGAAAGCACCTATATATTTATTGCAGCATTATTTACAGTAGCCAAGATATGGAAATAATTCAACGGTCCATCCATAGATTTATGGATAAAGAAGATATGTTACAGGCAGCAACTTCTTTGACCTCAGCCACAGCAACTCCTTCCTACACACATCACCAAAGGCAAGGGAAACAAGGGCAAAAATGAGCTATTGGGACTTCATCAAGATCTAAAGCTTTTGCACAGCAAAGGAAACAGTCAACAAAACTAAAAGACAACTGACAGAATGGGAGAAGATATTTGCAAATGACAGATCAGATAAAGGACTAGTATCCCAAATCTATAAAGAACTTATCAAATTCAACACCCAAAGAACAAATAATCCAATCAAGAAATGGGCAGAAGATAATAACACACATTTCTGCAAAGAAGACATACAAATGGCTAACAGACACATGGAAAAGTGCTCAATATCACTGGGCATCAGGGAAATACAAATCAAAACCACAGTGAGATATACCACCTCACACAAGTCAGAATGGCTAAAATTAACCAGTCAGGAAAAGACAGGTGTTGGTGAGGATGCAGAGAAAGGGGAACCCTCCTACCCTGTTGGTGGGAATGCAAGCCGGGGCAGCCACTCTGGAAAACAGTATGGAGGTTCCTCAAAAAGTTGAAAATAGAGCTACCCTACGACCCAGTGATCACACTACTGGGTATTTACCTTAAAAATACAAATATAGTGGGCACCTGAGTGGCTCAGTGGGTTAAACCTCTGCCTTTGGCTCAGGTCATAGTCCCAGGGTCCTGGGATCGAGCCCCACATCAGGCTCTCTGCTCTGTGGGGAGCCTGCTTCCTCCTCTCTCTCTCTCTGCCTGCCTCTCTGCCTACTTGTGATCTCTGTCTGTCAAATAAATAAATAAAATCTTTTAAAAGAAATACAAATATAGTGATCCGAAAGGGCATGTGCACCCGAATGTTTATAGCAGCAATGTCCACAATAGCCAAACTATGGAAAGAACCTAGATGTCCATCAGCAGATGAATGGATACAGAAGAGGTGGTGTATACATACAATGGAATACTATGGAGCCATCAAAAAACCTGAAATCTTGCCATTTGCAATGATGTGGATGGAACTAGAGGGTACTATCCTAAGCGAAATAAGTCAATCAGAGAAAGAAAATTATCATATGATCTCACTGAGGAATTTGAGAGGCAGGGCAGGGGGTCGTGGGGGGTAGGGAGGGAAAAAATGAAACAAGATGGGATCGGGAGGGAGACAAACCATAAGAGACTCTTAATCTCACAAAACAAACAGGGTTGCTGGGGTGGGGGGGTAGGGATAGGGTGGCTGGGTGATGGACACTGGGGAGGGTATGTGCTATGGTGAGTGCTGTGAATTGTGTAAGACTGATGATTCACAGACCTATACCCCTGGGGCAAATAATACCTTAAATGTTAATTTTTTAAAAAGATGTGTTACACACACACACACACACACACACACACACACACTGGAATAGTCCTCAGCCATAGCAAAGAAATGCGATCTTTCCATTTGTGACAACATGGATGCACCTAGAGGGTATAATGCTGGGTAAAAAAAGTCAGACACAGAACGACATCTATCATATGATTTCAGTCATAAAAGGAATTTAAAAAACAAAATGAACGAACAAGCATAGAAAAAAGAGATAAACAAAAGCAGACTCTTAAATACTGAGAACAAACTGGTGGTTGTCAGAGGGGAGGTATCAGGGGTGGGGCATGGAATAGTAAAAAATGAAATAGTAAAGGGGATTAAGAGCACACATCTCTTGACAAGCACTGAGTAATGTATAGAACTGCTGAGTCATTATACAGTATACCTGAAACTAATATAATATTGGATTTAATTATACTTCCAGTTAAAAAGCAAAAGAAAGGGACACCTGGGTGGCTCAGTTGTTGAGATCATGATCCTGGAGTCTTGGGATCGAGTCCCGAATTGGGCTCCCAGCTCTGCAGGGAGTCTGCTTCTCCCTCTGACCTTCTCCCCTCTCATACTCTCTCTCTCAAATAAATAGATAAATCTAAAAAAAAAAGAAATCAATATAATTAATGAAGCAATAATTCATTCTTGGGTGTTTTGGAAGGGAAAAGAAAATTAAACTGGTCATAAAGGTTGTACAGGCAAGCAAAGAGGAAGGGAAGATTTTGCCAAAGAAGAAAAAGTGTTGGTTCATTACGATGGAAGTACATTATAGCCTTTTTTAATAAGGTATTTTTCACAATCAAACTATCCATTGTACTATTTTCTTTCTGTCAGTTTTATTTCAGGACAAATAGAATCATAATAAACTTGAAGTGCTCAGACATGATTAACTGGCTTAGTAAAGGCAGAACATAAGAGTCAATTAATTTAGGAAATGTCTGTGCTCTTGGCTTCTTTCAGAAAAGGCATTTGTCTGTCTCATACACCTTCTCATTTCACCTTCCCTGTACATGCACCATGTTAGGGAGAAAAATCCAATCTCCCATTAAAATTAATTCTGTGACTTTTTTTTTTCAAACTAACAAAAAGCAAACAAACAAAAAGTACTTTTTAAAAAATAGCATTGAAAGAAACTAAATGTGGTCAGTCAGGAAAGAAAGAAAATTTGACCCAATATATGTAGTACAATTTTCCCCTAAGATTACCTATTTACTTTTTATTATTATTATTTAAAAATTTTATTTATTTAACACAGAGAGAGAAATCACAAGTAGGCAGAGAGGCAGGCAGAGAGAGAGGAGGAAGCAGGCTCCCCGCTGAGCAGAGAGCCTGATGCAGGGCTCGATCCCAGGACTCTGAGATTATGACCTGAGCCAAAGGCAGAGGCTTAACCCACTGAGCCACCCAGGCGCCCCCTTTTTTTAAAAATTATTATTATTAACATATAATGTATAATATGCCCTAGGGGTACAGGTCTGTGAATCATCAGCCGTACACAATTCACAGCACTCACCATAGCACATACCTCCCCAATGTCCATCACCAGCCACGCACTCATCCTCCTCACCCACCAGCAATAATTATTTACTCTTAAGTATTTGCTAAGGGCTGTTTGCGCCGCCCACACATAGCCAGACATGGGAAAGTCCCAGGCAGCTGGGAGGATCTGTGGTGGGGTGAATATGACCGGGGTTCAGTGGGACCAGGGAGCTGTATACCCTAAGTGCCTTTAGAGTCAAGGGTTTATGTGTGTTTGTCCAGAAGCTACAAGGTAAAAAATAGTACCATCTGTGCTCCTGGGAAACCCTAATCATCCAAGATGGAGCCCCCAGAAATTTACCTCAGATGGACTAAGTCATATTCAGCCACTGCCAGTGGTTGCCCACCGTTAGCAAACTGCTGTTTCCCAAGTGTCTGAGAGTTCTTTCAACTCTCCCAGAGTTCTCTGCCTTTTAAAAGCTTAATACTAAATCGGTATTTACATTTTGAGTAGGGTGTGTGTGTGAGAGAGGAAAATTGTCAAAAGTAAGAAAGAACGACCTATTTGTAACCTGCTGGAGAGACAGCTGGCCGTCCTTCCTCAGAAAAAAGCCAGGTACAGAGATACACAATTTTATATAAAAAATTCAGAGATTATCTGGGTCTAAGAAAAGGACTTATATCAATGGATACAATTTAGGCAGTGTAAAAAGGAAAAAGGAAACCAGAAACTTTTCCGGAAATAGGGAATGTTAGGAAAGAGGATACTCCCTGATTCAGACGCAGACACACAGCCTGAGTTCCTTAATTAGGTTAAGGAAGACGCTGTGTCTAAAATCATAATTTAGCTACCTCGTACTTCGTGCTCCAATGACTCACTTATTGCTCCCTAACTTACACACTACCATTTCATGTCTCAGTATCTTTGCCCTGAATCATTCCTCTCCCTTTTCCTCTCCTAAGGTAGAACTGAAGTTTTTATTCAGCTCAGTCTTAGGAGTGAGGACCAACCTTTTCAGGAAGCCTTCCCTGAACCCTCAGGAAGGCCAGAAGCCCCCAGGACCCCCTGCTCATTAGCACAACATTTTCTGATCTCTAGACTTGCAGCAATTTGAGGCCAGGAACTATGAGTGATTTAACTTTGTGTCCTCAGGTCTCAACAAGGTGGCTGGAGCTCAGAAATGTTTTTGAATAAATGAGAAAGCGCTTAAAGTTTAGACACCCTTGAATTTGTTTTCAAAGGAACTTGAAACAATATCACTGCCTTTGAACAGGCTTGTTTTAAGAGAGCATGCACCCATGAATAAATTATCCCGTCTTCTCTCTCTCTCTCTCTCTCTGGCTTTCAGCAAAGCATACTTTGAAAAGGAATAGGGCAGCTCCTTCTGGGGGAGCATCAGTTTTTGATAAATGAAATTTTTATACTAAATATTTCTTATTCCTGTCATTATACTTTTCATTGTTATTCCTTAAATAGATGTACACACGTATGGTATAAAATTTTAAAAGCTACCAAAAGATACACAGTGAAAAGTAACTTTTCTTCCCACCCTACCCCAGTCACTCAGTTTCCCCAAAAGAAACCACCATAAGCAGGATTCATAGTCAAGGCTTATAAAAATATTTTCCATCACATCTTTCGAGAGAAAGTATTTGCTCATGGCTAAAATATTCTCAGTCTCTGACCACTGCTGAAAGGAAAGAACAGCATGCTTTGGAGGCCTTTCACAGATGGGTTGATTCTGAGGTGACGGGAAAGTTTCCAGACAAGTCTCTCCAGGAGAGAGCTGGAAATAGAGGTCTGGGTCCCAGAGAGAGGTCTGGGCAGGAGATAAAGATCACAGATGAGGAATTGTTGAGGTCACCGGAATGATGCTGATCGCCCAAGCAGCGTGAGTAGACAGCAGTGAGAGTCTGACGTCAAACGGAATCCTGGGAAGCACCAATATTAAGGACAGATGCAAGGAGAGCTGATAACCAGACTTAAGAAGGACCAGTTAAGGATTATCGTAGTCAGTTTGGGTTGCTATAAGAGAATACCATAGACTGGGTAGCTGGTAAACAACAGAAAATTACTTCTCAGCATTTTGAAGGCAGGGAATCTAAGATCAAGCCTCCAGCAGATCCAGTTCCAGTGAGAGCCCACATCCTAGTTCACAGATGGTTGCCATCTTGTCTCTGTGTCCTCACTGGCAGAAGGAGCAAGGAGCTCTCTGGGATGTCTTTATTAAGAATACAAATCCTGGGGTGCCTGGGTGGCTCAGTGGGTTAAGCCTCTGCCTTCGGCTCTGCTCAGGTCGTGATCCCAGGGTCCTGGGATGGAGCCCCACATCGGGCTCTCTGCTCAGCGGGGAGCCTTCTCCCCACCCCCCTGCCATCCCCCGCTGCCTGCCTCTCTGTCTACTTGTGATCTCTGTCAAATTAAAAAAAAAAAAAAAAAAGAAGAAGAAGAACACAAATCCTATTCATGAGAGTCTCCAAGCTCCTCATGCCCTCACAAGGGCCCCAAATCCAAATGCCATCACACTGGGGATTAGGTTTCAATATGTGAATTTTGGAGGGACACAAACATTCAGTCCATAGCAGTGATGAATTAATAATGTTTGATTTAAAAAATAATAATAATGGTTAATCTTAAAACATCAAAGTAAGGGCAAATTGTGCACTGTGGACACTTTTTAAATTACACTGATATGCACTAGAAAAGCCAGCCCTGAAAGATACCGCAAAGACAGGGGTTCAAGAAAGTGTTACCAGCACAGTGAGAGATACAAAAAAAAAATTGTATCTGTCAAATATTTGTTGAATGGTCACTGTGTGCCAGGAATGTGGGAATATAACAATGAACAATACAGGTTCTTGTTCTGTCCTTTTATAGGCCCACATCTTGGTGCAACTGTAACTCTAAGAGAATGCCCTAAGATGACCCTTCCCCCTCCTGCTGGTGGCTGGTGGAACGTTTGAAGTGGAGACGCCCATCTCAGGTTGCTCTGATGTGTAAATCATCCTCTGGAGCTCCGGATGCTTTTGAAAGCCCTGTAAACAGCTCCGGCCAGACCTGCTCACAACCGGTGCCTAGAAAGCGAGGTCAGGAGTGCAACAGGGGAAGCTCACTAAAACATTTCAATGAAGAAGCTCACTAAAACACTTCAAAGATGAAGACCAGGCCACAGCTGAAGATGAAGAAGATGAAGGAGGAAGTGGAGAATGAGAAAGAAGAGGAAAAAAAGCAGGAGAAGCAAGAGGGTCTGAGGCCTTCATGTTTTCATATAATTTTCATTCATTCCTCTATTTAAAAGTAAAATTGGGGTGCCAGGGTGACGCAGTCACTTAAACATCTGCCTCTGCCTCAGATCATGATCCTTGGCCCCTGGGATCAAGCCCCACATTGGGCATCCTGCTGAGAGGGGAGTCTGTTTCTCCCTCTTTCCCTGCCCCTCCCCCTGCTTGTGTGTGCTCTCTCTCTCTCAAATAAATAAAATCACTTTTTTAAAAAGTAAAAATAAATCATTAAGTTATTTTCTACAATACGCCTTAAATTGTTTTAGGCACTGAGAATACAGAGATGACAGATGGGTCTCTACAAGTTGGCAGGTCACAGATAAGTTAGCAGACCCTACCTGCCGGCGTAAGCAGATAGAGTGTGGCATTATTTGAGACCTCCCCTTTCACACGCATAAGTGCACCAGCTCTGCTGCCCACAGGCTCTATGCACAAGGAAGAAAGGAAGCAATAAGGGGACACCGGCCTATGTTTTGGTTAAGAAAAGACTTTAAAAATTAGAGACCCAGGATTATTAGTTG
Source organism: Mellivora capensis (assembly GCA_004024625.1). Taxonomy (NCBI): domain Eukaryota; kingdom Metazoa; phylum Chordata; class Mammalia; order Carnivora; family Mustelidae; genus Mellivora; species Mellivora capensis. The sequence goes on along the minus strand of PISX010029250.1, from coordinate 5,504 downwards.
ATTATTAGTTCTCTACTGGTGGCTGTTACAAGGCATCCCCTTCACCACAATCCCATGCCATTTTTATGTCCATCTTACAGATGAGAAGGCTTCAGAAAGATTACTCTGCCTATTCTTTTTGACACAGTCAATAATGGAAAGCCTGGATTCAAGCCCAGACTATCTGAGAATGGATGCGTGTGATCATCACCCTTATTTCCTCCTACACTTGCCTATCACCTTGATCAAAGTGGTATGTGCTGTCTTTCAGTAGTAAAAGAGGTGCAGTTAGGGAGTCAAAGGTAAGCTCTGAGACTTTTCAGAGGCTTGGAACAGTTTTCCACAAAATGTGTGCTGTAGAGACCTATATCAGAGTCACTTGGATATTCATTAAATACACAGACTTGACACCATCACTTGTACCCCCTGATCTCAAGGTTGTGAGATGGAGCCCCGTGGGCTCTGCACTCAGCTTGGAGTCTGCTTGGGATTCTCTCTCCCTCTCCTGCTGCCCCTCCCCTGTGCTCATGCACAGTTTCTCTTTTTCTCTCTAAAATAAATAAATCCTTTAAAAAAAAGGCCTTTAAAAAGAAGCATTTTGGAGGATTTTGAATTTTCAGGGAGTATAAAAAAGCAGACTTGTGGGCTGTGTTAGGCAGACCAGCACTGATGATTTTAGGCCCTCCTAGGTTAGCACACCACTGACTTAGTAGCTTTGTGGCCTTAGCCAGCCGATTTGACTTCTCTGTGCCTCAAATTCATCCATTTACAAGTATGGAAAATCGTACATGTGGATTAAAGCATTCTCATGGAATTAAACATGTTAATATATGTTGGTGTAAGTAAGGTACCAGATACCCATGGTAATCATTCAATGAGTTTTAACAATTATTAAATACCAAACAAATAAGAGAAAAAAAATTGATCACAGTAAATTATTCCTAACTGATGATCTAAGATTTTCAATATTTGAAACTGGAAAATATAATTTGCTAAAAGCAAAACAATTATTAAAAGTAATAAATAACTTACTTCTGAAAAGGAATGAAATTTATTAGAATCATATTGTATACTAAAAGTTTCAAGTACAGATTTTTCCTTCACTTGTGATGGGCTATATCCTGATAAACTCATGGTAAATTTAAAATATCAAGAGTCACAAATGCATTTAATACACCTAATCTACTGAACATCATAGCTTAGCCTCGCTTACCCTAAATGTGTCAGAACACTCATGTTACCCTATGGTTGCACAAAATCATATAATACAAACCCATTTTATAATAGAGTGTTGAATATCACATGAATTTACCGAATACTGTCCTGAAAAAAACAGAATACTTTTACAGGTGCAGAATGGTTGTTAAATATATTGGTTGTTTACCCTTGTGATGGCAAACCACTGCCCAGCCTCATAAGAGAGATTATGCCATACACTGCTAACCTGGGAAAAGTTCAAAATTCAAAAATTGAAGTATGATTTCTACTAACTGCATATCACATTTTCATAATTATACAGTTGAAAATTATAAGGCAAAATATACTGAGCACTATACCTTTTGAGACATGGAGACAAAAAGGACACATAATAAATCATTAAGGGTGATTACCTGTAAGGCAGAGAATGGGAGATGGGGAAACCAAGGACTTTTGCTTCCTATTTTGTATATTTCTATATTTTTTCAATTCTTTCTAAAATCATAGACTATTTCTAGCATAAAATTAAGGGTATTAAAATGACATGACTAGACACTATGGCAATGATGAGGGATAGAAGCAGAAAAATATTTACCTTTAACCAGGAGACCGCTGACCCAGAGCCTGCATAGTTCCAATAACGATCAACTATGTGCGGGTTAATGCATTCTTTTTTTTTTTTTTTTTTTTTTTTTTTAGGAAATCCAGGAGCAAGATGGCAGAGGAGTAGGGGACTTCAATATCATTGAGTCCCAGGAGTTCAGCTAGATAGTTATCAAACCATTCTGAACACCTACAAACTCAACAGGAGATCAAAGAGAAGAAGAGAGCAGCAATTCTAGGAACAGAAAAGCAACCACTTTCTGGAAGGTAGGACAGGTGGAGAAATGAATCCGAGATGATATATGGGAAGATAGACCATGGGAGGAGGGGCTGACTCCCCGCAAGCGGTAGAGCAGCAGAGCACAAAATTGGAACATTTAGAAGTCCTCTCCACTGAGGGACGTGCTCCAGAGGCTAAGTGGGGGGTGGAGCCCTTGTGGGGACAGTGTGGTCTCAGGACCTTTTGGGTCACAAAAAGACCAGTGGTGTCTGAGTGTGGCAGAGCTGCCAGGAACTGGAGTGGGGAACCCGGCTACAGAGACAGAGACAAGGAGTTTGCTCTCAGCTCTGAGTTACCTTAAACCATGATCTGAGGCATAGTCAGGGCCCTGTGCTTTGAGCAAGGACCCCACAAGTGGCAGATCCAGGGAGACTGACCTTCCTCCTCTGGGAGGAGCGGCTCAGGAGCAAGGCAGGAATCAGCTGGGTTTGGAGACTCCAAACAGGGCCATGCACCAGAGACAGAAATGCTCAGTCACAGGTTAGGTGAGCACTGAGTGCAGCCGGAGACAAGGGAGATGGAAGGGATTGACTGTTTTTCTCTGAGGGCGCACTGAGGAGTGGGGCCATGAGCTCTTGGCTTCTCTGGGCGGAGATTGGGAGGCCACCATTTTCATTCCCATCCTCCAAAGCTCTACAGAAAGTGGTCAGGGAACAAAAGCTACTGAGAGTGAACCCGAGCAGATTGCTTAGCCTGGCCCCTGACCAGGGCAGTGTAATTCCTCCTCAGGCAAAGACATTTGAGAATCGGGGCAACAGTCTCTTTCCCCGGAAGATTAGCAAGAACATCCAGCCAAGACCAAGTTCAGGAATTGATGAGAACTGCAATAATCCAGAGGTAGAGGAAGGCAACACATAGAATTCATCACTTTTTTCCCATGATTCTGTAGTCTTTCAAAGTTAATTTTTTTTAATTTATTTCTTATTCTGCTTTTTAAATTTTTCCTCTTTCCTATTTTAACCTTTTAAAACTATTTTATCAATATGTTTTTTAAAAATCTTTTAAAATTTTCATTGTTATAGTCATATTCTATCCCTTCATTGTATTCAACCTTATTTTTTATATACATATAGGTTTTTCTTTCATTAAAATTTTGGGATACAGTTTCTTCTAACAGACCAAAATATACCCTAAATCTAGCATATGGCTTTGTTCTAGTCTCCAGCCTGATCGCATTCTTTCCTCTTTTTTTTTCTTTTTTCCACCAACTTCTTATCAATTCCCTTTTCAGAATCTTTTTAATTTCCATCTTTACAATCATATTCCATCCCTTCATCCTGTTTACCCTTATTTTTGTGTGTGTGTGTGTATATATATATATATACATATATATATAAGTTTCTCTTTCCTTAAAATTTTGGGAGGCAGTTTCTTCTAACAGACCAAAGTACACTCAAAATCAAGTGTGTGGCTCTGTTCTATTCACCAGCTGAATATATATAAATTTTTTTTCCCCTCTGTTCTTCTTCCCCTGGTTTCAGGTCTCTTCTGATTTGGTTAGTGTATATTTGTCTTGTGTCGTTGCTACCCTTTTAGCATTTTGTTCTCTCACTCATCTATTTTTACTTTCATAAAATGACAAGGCAGAAAAACTCACCTCAAAAAAAAGAACAAGGGGCGGTACCAACTGCTAGGGACCAAATCAATACAGACATTAATAAGATGTCAGAATTAGAGTTCAGAATGATGATTATCAAAGTGCTAGCTGGGCTCAAAAAAAGCATGGAAGATACTAGAGAATCCCTTTCTGGAGAAATAAAATCCCTTACTGGAAAAATAACTAAAATCTAACCAAGCTGAAATAAAAAAAACCTATTAATGAGGTGCAATAAAAAACGGAGGCTCTTACTGCTAGGATAAATGAGGCAGAAGAGAGAATTAGTGATATACAAGACCAAATGATGGAGAATAAAGAAGCTGAAAAAAAAAGAGAGAGAGATGAACAACTACTCGACCATGAGGGGAAAATTCAAGAGATAAGTGATACCATAAGATGAAACAATATTATAATAATTGGGATCCCACAAGAAGAGAGAGAAGGCCAGAAGGCATATTGGAGCAAATTATAGCAGAGAACTTCCCTAATTTGGCGAAGGGAACAAGCATCAAACTCCAGGAGGCACAGAGAAACCTCCTCAAAAATCAATTAAAATAGGTCAACACCCATCATCTAATAGTAAACTTACAAGTCTCAGTGACAAAGAGAAAATCCTGAAAACAGATAGGGATAAGAAGTCTGTAGCCTACAATGGTAGAAATATTAGATTGGCAGCAGACCTATCCACAGAGACCTGGCAGGCCAGAAAGGACTCTGGGGCATGATATATTCAGAGCATTAAGTGAGAAGAAAAATATGCAGCCAAGAATACTATGTCCACCTGGGATGTCATTGAAAATAGAAGGAGAGATAAAAAGCTTCCAGGACAAACAAAAACTAAAAGAATTTGCAAACACCAATCCAGCCCTCCAGGAAATATTGAAAGGGTTCGTCTAAGCAAAGAGAGAGCCTAAAAGTAACAGATCAGAAAGGAACAGAGAAAATATACAGTAACGATCACCTTACAAGCAGTACAATGGCACTAAATTCATATCTTTCAAGAGTTACCCTGATTGGAAATAGGCTAAATGCCCTAATCAAAAGACACAGGGTATCAGATAAAAAAACAAGACCCATCCCTATGCTGTCTGCAAGAGACTCATTTTAGACCCAAAGACACCTCCAGATTGAAAGTGAGGGGGTGGAAAACAATTTGCTATGCTAATGGACATCCAAAGAAAGCTGGGGTGGCAATCCTTATATCAGACAAATTAGATTTTAAGCCGAACACTACAATAAGAGATGAGGAAGGACACTATATCATACTTAAAGGGTCTGTCCAACAAAAAGATCTAACAATTTTAAATATCTATGCCCCTAATTTGGGAGTAGCCAATTATGTAAACCAATTAATAACAAAATCAAAGAAACACATTGATAATAATACAATAATAGTACGGGACTTTAACACCCCCCCTCACTGAAATGGACAGATGATCTAAACAAAAGATCAACAAGGAAATAAAGGCTTGAAATGACACACTGGACCAGATGGACATCACAGATATATTCAGAACATTTCATCCCAAAGCAACAGAATACACATTCTTCTCTGGTGCACATGGAACATTCCCCAGAATAGACCACATCCTGGGTCACAAATCAGGTCTCAACCAGCACCAAAAGATTGGGATCATTCCCTGTGTATTTTCAGACTACAGTGCTTTGAAACTAGAACTCAACCACAAGAGGACAGTTGGAAAGAACTCCAATACATGGAGGCTAGAGAGCATCCTACTAAAGAATGAATGGGTCAACCAGGAAACTTAAGAAGAAGTGAATAAATTCATGAAAACAAATGATACTGAAAACACAACTGTTCAAAATCTTTGGGACACTGCAAAGGCA
>PISX010029249.1:0-20290 GCA_004024625.1 Mellivora capensis | reverse complement strand
GCAACGACGTGGATGGAACTAGAGGGTATCATGCTTAGTGAAATAAGTCAATCAGAGAAAGACAACTATCATATGATATCCCTGATATGAGGAAGTGGAGATGCAACATGGGGGGTTGGGGGGTAGGAAAAGAAGAAAAGAAACAAGATGGGATTGGGAGGGAGACAAACCATAAGTGACTCTTAATCTCACAAAACAAACTGAGGGTTGCTGGGGGGAGTGAGATCGGGAGAGGGGGGTGGGGTAATGGACCACCTTGGGGAGGGTATGTGCTATGGTTAGTGCTGTGAAGTGTGTAAACCTGGCGATTCACAGACATGTACCCCTGGGGATAAAAATACATTATATGTTTATAAGAAATTAAAAATATAATATTAAAAAGAACTTATGTTCACACACACAAAAAAAAGAGTACATGATGTAACTTTCCATTTCAAATTAGTGGAAACGAGCCTGCATCTACCCATGAAAATCTTGAGATACCACTAAATTACTTTCTAAATGTCACAGACACAGACACTAAGTTTTCCTTTTGTTAGGTATGAGACATTTCCTTCTTTGTTAAGAACTATCATAAATTCAGGCTAAAACTAAGCAAATGCCAATCAAAATACAATATGAAGATAATAAGAGCCAAGGTACAGAAACTTACAGTTCTCCTGACAAAAATGTGATAGATTTGTTATTTTTGATGGAGTGCTTCACTATGTGTAGTGACTTAATATATAATTTTGCACAGTGTAGCCTGGACCATCTTCGTGCCTTCTTAAGAACTTTAGATTGTACGTATCTCGGCACCGGAGAATAGGGCTTGTGAGATTTTATTTCCCCAGTGCTTAGTAAAGTGACTGGGGTATTACCAACAGCAGCTAAACATTTAATAAATATACTAGTTTAAGGATAGGAAGGAAAGGAAGAAAGGAGCAAAGACCATCACTATTGGAAAAATGGTCACGGAGACACAAGTACTTACAGCAAAATTATAATCGGATGGAGGGCAATGCTCAAATTAGTACTAATCTCCCCTAAGGTCTTTCTGGCAGAACCACAGAGATACTGACTCATTGTCTGGTCAGTGGTTCTTAAACCTGGTTGAACATTAGGGCCACCCAAGGAGCTTTCAAAGCTTTCAAAGATCCCAAGGTGATTGGGCTGTGCAGCCTGGTTTGAGGACGCAGACTTCCCAAACTTCCCAGAAATGTTTTGCTGCATTTCACTCTTTTACTTTCTCATGGACGTTCTTATCTGATGTAATTCCCCTTTCAGCAATCAGCCGTGTTGGTGTTATTTTGCTTTGCTTTCAGTGATATGTCATTTTGGAAGGTCTTGTTCATCTTCATGTTCTTGTTTCAAATGCTGTCTGATTTTTCCTCATCATCTGTTTCAGAACAAGAATTTCCTGTGCTCCATCCTGTGACAGAGACACATGTTGGCACCACAAAGCAGTGATCTGAAGGGTAATAAATATGCATGATGAAAGAAACGAAGCCATTTTCATCAGGACTCTAAAATGTTCAGTAAACCCTCCTTTTGCTTCTGATACTGGGGAAGTGGCTGTCCTGTCAAAGTCCATCAGAGAATTTTTCCCTGAGCCTGCAGTTAGAGAATTTGCAGATCTAAAGAGTGGAGTTCTCCTTTACACATTGTAATTTGTCTTTTACCATACAAGAATTACTTTGATTTCACTTTGCTAAATGGAGGACTGTATAAAAATTGAAACCTCTGTGTTTTGGAAGGGTGCACATGGCAATTCTGAGAGTGTAAGTGGATGGGATTCAAGTAAACTGTCTCAAATCTGGTGGGTTACCAGATTAAAATTTCCTTGGATTATAAACAAAGTATCCATGAACTGAATGTGAATGATAGGAAAAACAATTCTACTCCTCACAAACACAAATCTCAATTCCAAAGTGAATTTTTTTGACCAATAAATGCTAGACTGTATTCTTTTATGTCTTTATATAGAAATGCCTTTTTTTTCTTTTGCAGTTGCCTTTTTCCGTATAAGTGTTATTTGTTTAAAATTATAATTGAACAATAACAATTATATGAAGACACTTGCTGTGTGTAATGGTTTCTCTCAGAGTATTTTACAGATAGGTTTTCAACCCCATGAGAACTAATGCCCCAATTTAAAAACACATATTTTATCATCCTAAAATAAAATTCTTAGGTAATTTAATCTAGCTTCAACATAGTTGTATATATGTTAATATCCTAAGTGTAATGTAAAAAGAAAAATAAATTCATAGTAAAAATATTATGCTTTTTTTCCTCAGCACAGCCAGACCGGAAGACCTAATGACTATAGTCAGATGCTTGTTCTTACACTGAGAATCACGGTGTATACAAATATTGCCTGAAACAATAGTGCAACTGGGATAAGTTCATAATGATTGACATATTCTCAGATGATATAATTCTTTGAAAATGGTGAACCGGTGTGCACAGTATTCTTTTAAAGAAGGCTACATTAGGCCCTATGTTCAGAGAGTCAGCGACTGGATTTCTACCTGCAAGAATATCCAGAGAGAACACTGAAATTTGGGTAGAGAATGTGGGAAGCTTTGTTGGGAGGCTCTGCCCAATGTACAATACGGATGATTCCTCCTACTAAATGCCAAGTGTGCTGAGCATTCTGGCAACAAAAATGTCATTCAACATTTCCCAACACTTCTTCAAGGTGATACCACTACCATTGGAAATCACGGATGCAGCCTTCCCCTTTGTTTCAAATGAACAAACTCTGGTCACCTCAAGGGCAAATTAGGTTTAAAAACTGAAGTAGAAATAGCTTAAGTTTCCTGTGGTCCACTTTAAATACAGGGAACTCTTCAACAGGCAGGTTTTTCTTGCTCTCTTGTTGCCTTTACTTAAGTTTCTATCACAAGTTCCTAAATTCACTGACATTTCAAACTTAGTATTCTTTCTTGCCCATCACACTTCCACTTCATTCATGAGTTTCATTCCTTCCTTGGTTTGCGTTCAAGTCCTGGATCTCCCACTTTTTTGCTGTGCAGTTTGAGCATTTTGCTTAACCTCTTTGATGCTCAGTTTCCTCATCAATGAGAGAATAGCAGTCCTCATCTCAGGATTGTTAGGAAGGTAAGCGTGACAAAAAGGCTTCTCAGAGTACAACAGAAAAGAATAGTGCCAACAAACTTTGACTTGCCCATTCAGCAGAGAAAGCTGACATCTGAGAGATGGGTTCCATTTACAGTAGTCAAGTGGGCTGGGTGACCTGTCTCCAGTACACAGACATGCATGAGAAGATAAATTAAAAATTATCAGAACACTGAGAGGCAGTAGTATACTATGACTAGTTAATGACATGCCTCAGTTTGAGATAATCTCTAAAAGTAATAGAATTCCCAGTGGGAGTTCAGTGGCTCAATTCATTGATCAAAATAGTGTCTTCCTTGGATAGAGTTTGGATGATCATTGCCCAAGTTTGTGTCTCTTTGCTTTACATGTCCATTGCTGACCTGCTATACCTCTAATTAACACATATTCTTTTTATTGTGTGTCTTTGGATAATATTCAAAGGACTGCTATTTTTCCCCTTATGCTCAAGGAGCACTCTCTGGGCTTCTCCCTATAAACTGGCTACAGGTAACATTGCCCGGTATTTACAGGAGTAAACAGGGCTTTCATATCCTAATATTGAACCTGATTCATTTATTCATTCAATCAACCTTTAATAATCTTCTAACAATAATTCTCATTTCTTCAGGTGATGCTTCCTGGGTGGTGCTGTTGTTATTGGTTTGGGGATCATGCTTTGGAAAACTGTGGTACTATGATCTGGGGATAGGGCGGTAAGTGAACGAGTCTGATTATTCAAGAGCCTTTCAGATGCAATTGTAGTACCTGTGATTATAACACTATTATAAGAGATTCACTATGGCTGTTTCAAGATGAAATAGAAGCACATCACAATGTCAGTAAGCCACTTGAGAAGGAGTTAGCAAAAGCTTCTCTGAAGAGTTGACATTGTGTAGAGACCTGAACATAGAGTAAGTTGGTCAAGTAAGAGGAAAAAATTGGTAGGGAGGGTAGTATGGGAGACCTAAGTAGTGAGCCTGAGATTGGGGAAGGATAAAGAACTTAAGAATGATATAGCTTCACACACAATGCAAAGCATGCGGTAAAGGCATGCCTTTGGGAAGGACTGATTGATGGTAGATATTAAATCAAGTCCAGCAGAAATTAGGTCAGAGCAGGTGGAAAGCAAACACCAGAATGTGCGGACAAACAAAATTAGAGTTGCCAGGAGTTTAAAAGAAAGAAAGGCAACAAAATCACAAACTGATAAGGTGGGTCCAGATGAATCTGTGTGAATGGTATTTGTTAAGGTGCATTTACTTATTTGCTCAACACATTCAGGTCTCCCCTCTCAAAAATGACACTCTAAGCTTTTAACATTTGATGACTTCGATTGGGAATGTTTGCCTCATGGGATCTCTGGGAGAAAAAACACAGCCAAGAGAAAAATCCAAGCATTATGCCAATCTTTGACATATTGTTACCTGACAAATATAAGATCCTAATTTGTTTTGGCAAACACAGGGACCTTTGGATTTCTGTTTAGATACTTTGGATTAACCAGGAGACTAGTGAGAAGGAAAACAATGTTTTCATGTTGTGGATTAGAATGTATGCCAAACCAAGATAGCAAAAATAAACCACACTCTACAATATACCACTACTCCTGGGTATCAAACAGGAACTGTAATTGTACTGAAACATGAGTCCAGAACTGGGATGGACCACAATAATTTGCTGAACTCTGGAAATATTTTTTTGAAATGTGTACTAAACTGCAAATTAGAAAACCAAAAGCCAACCATTTAGTGACCCTATCTGAACTAGAATTGAACTTGTATTTTATTTGTGCTTACTTAAATGTACAAACATAATTTTCCAAACTAAATCTAAAGGGATCTGACCTATATTCTGCTTGAGCCCTAGTTTTTAAATATATATATATTTTCAATGACAGAAATCTGTGGTCAATGTTAAACTCACTTGGGTAGAAACTACTGATGTTTCAGGATCCTTGCTGGAAAATTAACTCTGGCCTCTGAATGGCCCACTGCAAGGTAATGTCTTCAAAATGTACTATGCCAGGGATGGTTCATTGTTCATGGTAATAAATAGGTCAACTATCTTTGATCAATGGGTAGGCTTTAAATAAATGACTACATAGGACCAGTCAATCAGATTGATAACTCACAGCCTCTCTTCATGTGGACTTCTTTTCCATTCAGACACAGCTGGTACCAGTTTTCATTCGTTGGTACTCTTCTCATCCATCCTAGGCCTTTATCTCCTGAAGCAGTTTCCTATCTTCTTTCTCATGAGTCCAGCTTTTTATCATACCCCGGATTAGCCTAGAGTGATGGGTACAGGGTGACATCTGGTAATGGTGAAGGGAAAGGGAAGAGATAGAGAAATAAGCTGTTTTATTTTGTTAGTATACAGACTGCCAAGGGGTCTCCGGAGTATCTCCTTATTCCTGCTCCCATTTCTTTTTTTTTTTTTTTTAAGATTTATTTATTTGACAGACAAGGATCCCAAGTAGGCAGAGAGAGAGGAGGAAGCAGACTCCCCTAGGAGGAGAGAATGATGCGGGGCTAGATTCCAGGACCCTGGGATCATGACCTGAGCCGAAGGCAGAGGCTTTAACCCACTGAGCCACCCAGGTGCCCCTGGGCTCTCTTTTCTTTTAGATTAGTTTGGCCAATGGTTTATCAATCTTATTGATTCTTACAAAAAACCAGCTTCTAGTTTCATTGATGCATTCTACTGTATCTGTAGGTTCTATCTCATTGATCTCTGTTCTAATCTTGATTATTTCCCTTCTTGTTTGTAGAGTTGGCTTAATTTCTTGTTGATTCTCCAGTTCTTTAAGGTGTAAAGACAGCTGGTGTATTCTGGATTTTTCAATTTTTTTGAGGGAGGCTTGGATGGCTATGTATTTCCCCCTTAGGACTGCCTTTGCTGTATCCCATAGGTTTTGGAATGAAGTGTCTTCATTCTCATTGGTTTCCATGAATTGTTTAAGTTCTTCTTTGATCTCCTGGTTGATCCAAGCATTCTTTATTTTTAAGATTTTATTTCTTTGGCAGACAGAGATCACAAGCAGGCAGATAGGCAGGCGAAGAGAGGGGGGAGGCAGGCTTCCTCTGAGCAGGGAGCCCAATGCGGGGCTCTATCCCAAGACCCTGGGATCATGTCCTGAGCTGAAGGCAGAGGCTTTAACCCACTGAGCCACCCATGATCCAAGCATTCTTAAGCAAGATGGTCTTTAGCTTCCAGGTGTTTGAGTTCCTTCCAAACTTTTCCTTGTGGTTGAGCTCCAGTTTCAAAGTATTGTGATCTGAGAATATGCAGGGAATAATCTCAGTCTTTTGGTATCAGTTGAGCCCTGATTTGTGACCCCAGTATGTGGTCTATTCTGGAGAATAGTCCATGTGCACTTGAGAAGAATGAGTATTCTGTTGTTTTAGGGTGGAATGTTCTGCATATATCTATGAGGTCCATCTGGTTCAATGTGTCATTCAATGTTCTTGTTTCTTTATTGATTTTTTGCTTGGATGATCTGTCTATTACTGAGAGTGGATGATCTGTCTATTACTGAGATTGGCATGTTAAGATCTCCTACTATTAATGTGTTCATATCAATATGACTCTTTATCTTGAATAACAGTTTTCTTATGTAATTGGCTGCTCCCATATTGGGGGCATAAATATTTACAATTGTTAGGTCTTCTTGGTGGATAGTCCCTTTAAGATTTATGTAGTGTCCTTCTGTATCTCTGACTACAATCTTTAGTTTAAAATCTAATTTATCGGATATGAGAATCACTACCCCAACCTTCTTTTGAGGCCCATTGGCATGAAAGATTCTTCTCCATCCCTTCACTTTCAGTCTGGGTGTATCCTTAGGTTCAAAATGGGTCTCTTGTAGACAACATATGGATAGATCCTGTCATTTTATCCAATCTGCAACCCTGTGTCATTTTATGGGCACATTTAGGCCATTCACGTTGAGAGTGATTATTGAGAGATATGTTTTTATTGACATCATGTTACCTTTGAAATCTTTGTTTCTATAGATTGTCTCCATATATTTCTGTTCAATGATATTCTTAGGATTTTTCCTCTGTTATAGAACCCCCCTTAATATTTCCTGCAGTGTCGGCTTGGTGGTCACATACTCTTTTAAACCTTGCTGGTCTTGGAAGCTCTTTATCTCTCCATCCATTTTGAATGTCAGTCTTGCTGGATAAAGTATTCTTGGCTGCATGTTCTTCTCATTTAGTGCCCTGAATACGTCTTGCCGGCCCTTTCTGGCTTGCCAGATTGCTGTGGACAGGTCTGACGTTATTCTGATGGGCTTTCCTCTGTACGTAAGGAATTTCTTTGCCCTAGCTGCTTTCAAGAGCTCCTGTCTACAATTATGATTCATCATTTTCACTATCAGGTGTCTTGAGGTATTTCTAGATTCTATGATCTTGGAGGCAGACCTTTCTGCCTCTAGTACATGAACGCTGGTTCCATTCACAAGATTGGGAAAATTTTCAGAGAATTTGTTCAACTGTATCTTCTAGTCTTCTTTCTTTCTCCTCCCCTCAGGGATTTCAATAATTCTGACATTGGAACATTTCATGGCATCATTTATTTCCCTGATTCTGTTTTTGTGGCTTCTAAGCTGTTTGTTCCAGGCTTCCTCCTGATCCTTTCTCTCTGTTTGTCCTCCAGATCACTAATTCTATCTTCTGTCTCAGTTACCCTAGCTTTTAGAGAATTTAGATTAGATTGGAACTCACTGAGAACAGTGTGAACATCATCCCTGGTGGCTTTCACTTCTGTCCTAATAAATTGCATTTTGTCATCCCTGGCTTTCTCCAACCTAGCTATTGCCTGGATAATTGTTAGCCTGAATTCCCTTTCCAACATACTGTCTGTGTCCTTATCTAATAGCTCTGATGCAGAAGGCCCAGTCTCTGAATTTTTCTTCTGTTTGGCATTCCTCCTCCTAGTCATTTTAGTGAGAGTTGGCTGAACGGATGTAGCTGGATGTATCGACCATGGTGCAGGCAAGGTGCACCCTGTAATGCTTCTGAGCAATCAAGAGTCCCCACCAAAAAGAAAGAAAAAAGAAAAAAGAAGAGATAGAGAGAGAGACAGGGAAAAAAAAAAAAAAGAAAAAGAAAGTAAAAGAGAAGGCCCAGCCCAAATGGGCCCCAAGGTAAGATTTATGAAGTATGCAAACAAAAACAGACAAACAAAAGGACCAACAAAAGTAGATGACAAGAGAAAAAAATAAATAAATAAAAACAACAAAAAAAGAACCTCGTCAAAAAAACCCCAAGTATAAGATTTATATACTACCGGGACAAAAACAAATACACAGAAACACTGGCAGAAGAAAAAGATGGGAGAGTGCTTATAAATTCTCAGTGTGGGCGAGGAAGCTTATTTTGATTCTTCCTGGATGTATCTTGATATCTTTTTTAAAGGACTCAACTTTCCTAAGATAAAGGGGGATTAAAAACTGGTTTACCTATAGGGGTAGCATTGATTGGGGAAAGGGGATTACCTTGAAGCTTATCTCTATATGAATATTTAAAAAAAGAATAAAATAAAATAAAATAAAATTAAATTAAAATATAGAAAAGCAAAAGAAAAACACAGTTATATGTATCCAAACGTTCAGGTTAAAAGGTTATTATGGAATTTAATGTACTGGACATCTCACTGTGATGGTAAATAGGTCAAAAAGTTATGTATTAAAAAAATGAAAAGAACCAGAATAGTGGGAACGAATTAAAAATAAAAGTTGGGGCGCCTGGGTGGCTCAGTGGTTAAAGGCTCTGCCTTCGGCTCAGGTCATGATCTCAGAGTCCTGGGATCAAGTCCCACATCAGGCTTTCTGCTCAGCAGTGGGCCTGCTTCCCCCACTCTCCCTGCCTGCCTCTCTGCCTACTTGTTTTTTTTTTTTTTAAGATTTTATTTATTTATTTGACAGACAGAGATCACAAGTAGTCAGAGAGGCAGGCAGAGAGAGGGAGGAAGCAGGCTCCCTGCTGATCAGAGAGCCCAACACGGGGCTTGATTCCAGGACTCTGGAATCATGACCTGAGCCACCCAGGTGCCCCCTCTCTGCCTACTTGTGATCTCTCTCTCTTTCTGTCAAATAAATAAATGAAATCTTAAAAAAAAATTTTTTAAATAAAAATTAAAAAGTTGTATCTATGAAGTAGTGGTGGTTGTCCTCTTGTCTTTTTTGTTGCTTTCTGGGGGAGGGGCCTACTGCGTGGGTTTTCAGGGAGTCTTGCTAGAGTTATGTCCTCCTGCCCCCATCTAGGGGGTGGGCTTTGAGTAAACCAGTTTTTCAGGCTTTTGTTCTCTGGAGGTTTTTTTGTTTGTTTGTTCATTTGTTTTCTTTCCCCTTGGTGGCTTTTGATGGTTTTTGTAGGTTTAGAGGAAAGCAAACTGCACCCAGACCTCCCTCTCAGAGAGAAGCCTCAGTCTGTTCCCCTCTGGGTGCTGCAGAGCACATATGTTCCCCCTGAGCCGCTGGTAGAGCACTTGCCCAGTCACGGTCTCTGGGGACACAGGAACTCCTGCTTGTACCCAAAACCACGAGAAATACTAGCCACAGCTGTCTGGGCAGCTTCCGACCGCCAGAGAGGTCCCAAGCAGCGATCTCACACTGAGATTTTCCCGCTGGCCCGGGCTGGGAGCGCTCAGACTTTCCGGGTCCAAGAGTGCCCGGCTGGTGCCTGCGCGCACCTCTCTCAGGTGAGGGTGTGGGGCGCGACTCAAACTCTGGTCGTGTGGCGCACATGTGGAGAGTGCAAAAGGCTGTGGTTCTGCCGGCTGGCGAAGTTCCCTCACCCTCACGGGCACTGCCACCCAGACACTCTCAGGCATGCTCGTGGCTCAGGGACCAAGACCTGGCTTCTTTGCCACACTCTCTCTGGCTCAGCACCAGCGGTGGCTGTTCTGGGTGGGTGGACTTAAGCCCCTGTCCCTAACCACCCGGTTCCCACAATTTCCCCCCATGATCCTTTGCTCTTTTTGAGTGCTTTCAGCCAGACTCCAAGTTACTGCTGGTCCCCAATCGCAGGGGACTCTGGTATTGGGCTATTACTTTCCAGTGGGTCGCCTCTGGTGGCTCCCTCCCCCTTTTGTTTATGTTCCGACATTAGTCCGATGTTCCCACTCCGCTTTACCTGCCCACTGGCGTCTTCTGCCCCCGTAGAGATCCAGACGTGTATAATTCTGATCTCAGGCTGGTTTCATGGGTGATCGGAGTTCTTTGGTAGGTCATCAGCTCACTTTAGGGGACAGGTTGAAACGGCGCCTCCTCCTAGTTCCCCGCCATCTTGTCTCTCCCCTACCTACTTTAGATGAGGCAGATCTATGCCTACATTTCCGCAGTGGAACTTGAAAAATATTTTTAAAAATATGTTTATTTTTTCCCCAAAAATGTAGTGTATTATTCCATACAGTATTAGGTTTTTTAGTACTATACTTCAGGTGCAATATGATGTAAATACACTTTTGTAGAATGACCTGGGTACTGAGCCAGTTTATAAAGCACATTGGAAAAAAATTCCATTTATGACTGGGTCATCACTTTTTTAGAATGAGGATAGGAAAAATAGTGCAGAATTTTGAGACTGTGAAGTCCAATCTCATCATATAATTTTGATTTTTTAGAATGAGCATATTTGGGGAGCCCATTATCTATGTGGATGTTTATGATGCCAATGATGGTGAAGTTAGGGACACTCGGGTTAGGACTTATGCAGTTGATGGGTTTCATGTAGAGTGGAAATGAGAAAAAAAATTCTTTCTTTAAAAAAGATTTTATTTATTTGACAGAGAGAGAGATCACAAGTAGGCAGAGAGGCAGGCGAGGCTGGGTGGGGTGGGGGGTGGGGGTGGGAGGGAAGTAGGCCCCCTGCTGAGCAGACAGCCTGATGCGGGACTCAATCCCAGGACCCTGAGATCATGACCTGAGCCAAAGGCAGAGGCTAACCCACTGAGCCACCCAGGCATCCCGAGAAAAAAATTCAAATTCAACATTTCTTTTAGGCCTTAAATGTAGTGGTGTAAAATCCATAGGAATTTGACCCACTATCTTTGCAATATATTATTTTTAAGATAATAAAGAATCATTCCTGGCAGTCATTAGTAATGTAGGTAATTACAGTGTGTTTAATACAATTACTGTTTTCTATTTCCAGAAATGTCTAGTGATCAAGAGAAAAAACACATCCACAAAATAACATGGCATATAGTTATCTCAGGGAGCCTGCTTTTCCTTCTTAACTGATTTCTGTAAAAGTAACTTTATAATAACAGCAACTTTGAGTTCCCTGAAGCACTTACATTAAAATGTGTCAAAATATTAGTAACAAGTTAGACTATGGCGGGGGGGGACTTCAGGAAATGAAAATGTGCCACCAGCTGCCCTTTTGCCAAAAGCCACATTTTGTTGGCTGATATGTTTGTTTCTTGGTTTCTTTGTTTTTTAATTTAGAGATGAAAGTTCCTTATTTTATTTTAAAGATGTATTTGTTTTGAGAGAGAGAGCGAGAGAGAGCACTCTCATGAGTAGGGGGAGGGGCAGAAGGAGAGGGGACAGACTCCCCGCTGAGGGGGAAGCCCCAATACAATGCGGCGGGGGGGGGGGGTGTTTCTACCCCAGGACCCTGAGATCACAAACTGAGCTGAAATCAAGAGTCAGCTACTTCACCAACTGAGCCACCCAGGCACTTCTAAAGATGAATATTTCTATAACTGGTAGAACAGTCTTCTCTTTTTGAGTGCAGTTATTTTGTTTTGACTTATTTTTAAAGCTCCAACAAAAAAATGGAACTGTTTTAAAACAAGGTACCCTTGCTATTAAGTTTCTTTTATTTTCCATATATAGCTAATGAAACAAAACAAAAATATAGGGGAGTAGTTTTTTTTGTTTTTTAAGATTTTTATTTATTTATTTGACAGAGATAGTGAGAGAGAGCACAAACAGGGGGAGCAGCAGGGAGAGGGAGCGGGAGAAGTAGATCCCCGCTGAGCAGGGAGCCGGAGGTGCCACTCGATTCCAGGACTCTGGGATCATGACCTGAGCTGAAGGCAGACACTTAACCTACTGAGCCACCTAGGTACCCTGAGGAATAGTTTTAATAAGCAAGTGCTTTGGGGACCGCAGCTATCCTTGGTACCTGACACTTCAGTGTTAACTAGCTTTGAAATAGCCTGCATAGTAAAGCACCGAGTTTTGGCATTATATTTTCAGTCTCAGTACGTAAACAAAAATTATTAAACTGCATAAACCTGTTTTATGCTGTAATTTTTATAGGAAGAAAATTCAAGGAAAGAGATTGTGAGATTAATTTATTGGTCTGGAGGAAATGAAGAAGTATTGGAGGGAAGATGTTCATTTTATGTGGGTCATGAATTGTCCCCTATAGGTAAAGTGACCATAATTTGTTTTCCCAGGCCATCTTGGCTTATGCCCATTATCATAGCATTCTTTTCAGTTTAACATTTGTCCTGCATTTTTTACCTTTATCAGAGTATTACCATTAATTGATATATAAAGTTAAGCTGACTTCAGTGGAGAGCATCTCTACTATTTACTTTCAATTTTTGCCATGTTTTCCTTGCCAGTGTATCAGATGCATATAAAGAGAGATGCAGGTGAAAAATCTCATTCGAACATACAGTTAACTGTAAAACACAACCAACCATTTCTAAGACCTCTCTTGGGCTGACCATTTCAGGAAAAATATAATTAATATCTCCCTCCCTTTCAAGGACAGAATGTAGAGTCTTCACTGATAAAACAAAGTGCATTCCACCAGGAGTGATTTCTTTATGGGAATGAATGCGTCCACCAGATCTCAGATGTAGGTAGGAATAGGGGTGCTTGGGTGGCTCAGTTGGTTAGGCATTTGCCTTCGGCTCAGGTCACGATCCAGGAGTCTTGCGATAGAGCCCTGCATCAGGCTCCCTGCTCAGCGAGGAGACTGTTTCTCCCTCTGACGCTCCCCCTGTCTCGTGCTCTCTCCTTCCCTCACTCCCTCTCTCTCTCAAATAAATAAATAACATTTTTAAAAAATTAGGTAGGATTAATATTCAAACCTGCTGCTTAGTACTGTACCCACTTTGAAGTATCCTGACTGAGTTGTAGCCCAAGAATGGCCTAACTCGGGTGCCTGGGTGGCTCAGTTGGTTAAGCAACTGCCTTCAGCTCAGGTCATGATCCTGGAGTCCTGGGATCAGAGTCCCGCATCGGGCTCCCAGCTCCACAGGGAGTCTGCTTCTCTCTCTGACCTTTTCCTCGCTCATACTCTCTCTCATCGTCTCTCTCTCAAATAAATAAATAAAATATTTTTAAAAATGGCCTAACTCTACAAAGCCCCTGGGAGATTGGAGCAGTGGCACACATGGGAATTATAAATTAGATAGACATGAAATGTGTGCAGACTGTAAAGGCCCACAAGTCCTGGGATAAAGTATAAAGATACTTGTCTGAATTCTCTTATTCAGTGGTGTTAATATCTATTGTAAAGTCTACAACTTTTTCTTTATTTTGATATGTTTTAATTTGAGTAAACTGTTTTAGCAACAGTGAGCTAAAAATGTTCATGCCTGATGAGAAACTAAGTGCTGAATTTCTGTTTCTTAGGAAAATTGGTGATGAACTTATAACTTGTGCCATATGCTCGCTGAAATTTACCATCAACCATTGGGTTGTTGCAGTGTTATCATTGACCTTATGGAAACCACCAAGACATAGACATGCTGAAGAAGCAGCAATATCTAATTCAAAGTTAGTAGTTATTTTAAGAAAGATGACAGTTTAATACTTAAAATCACAAAAGGTTCATTAGCTTGTCACTCTATAAAAACCTCCTTTTCATTTAAACCAAGGGACTGTTCTTCTAAAATAGTTTTGTTCGCCTTCATCCTCAAGGTTTCTTTTGAAACCACACAAGTTATTAAAGATGTAGATTTATATATTTATAATAAAATACTATAAATTTTGCAGGATAAAGATATAATAAGAGAGTGAGATGATATCTATTGACCTGTAAAAAGTACATTCATAATTATAGCCAATCAAACTGTAATATTTTATCAAGCTAGGAGATACATTTGTCAAAGAACTTACAGATGCTTATATAAAACTGAGGTTCAATATAAAAACATGTCAGTGTTTATTCTGTCTGTTGTCCATGATCAGTCATATTTGAACTATTTTTTAAATCAACCTGTGTATTCTAAAATAGTATCAAACTCTTCTGTAAATGAATCCTCCAATGTTTTGCATTCTAATAGAATTATTTTTGGAAATCTTTTTATCAGAATATTTACTTAACAAAGAATCAAACAGTTTTAGCTCTGAAAACTTTCAACAAAGTTGGATCATTTAAAACAATGCTTGCAAGCAGAAAGATATTGAAATTTATCCTTGCCAAAACTAGGAAATAACTGGAGATTTTAATGGTAATGCAAACTGTGCAAGGCCTATTTCTGAAATTCTGTAATTTTGTTTTGTAATTAAGAGAAAAATGATCTAAAGAAAGATGTAAAACAATATAATTATATACTGAAAAAAACCTCAGAAAATAATTATTGAGAAATCCAGTACAAATGTTAAGAGCTTTTAGTAAAGCAGATTGTACAACCATAAAGTAATACCTTTTATCTATTCAAATAGAAAAATCAGTTCGAAGATATAGTAGCAAAGTCTAAATTAGTGATGAATGGAAAATACATAGTTTAGGTATTTTAAAAATATATAAAATCCATATGATAAAAATATAAAAACAAAATAGTCCTGAAAGACACAAAAATAGATTTTAACAAGAAGGAGGACATGCCATTTACTTAGGTAGAAAATTTTACCTTGTGAAAATGTCAGTTTTCCCTGAGTTAAATTTATAATGTTAACACAAACCCAATAAAGGAGTGTGTATATTGATTTCAAATTCATTTGATACAAAAAGCAAACAATGGTTGCCATGAACACCCTAAAAAAGAGGGTCAACAGAAAGTATGGTATTGGTATACTTACAGACAGTTAAATGGAAAAAAACAGAACCAAGTTCACTTGGAAATTTATACTAAAGACTGCATCTCAAGACATTGGAGAAAGGTATCTTGTTTAATAAATATTTTGAGATAACTAGATAAACCCATGGAAAAGGATTTTTCCCCCACATTACACTGTATACTAGGAAAAATTCTAGAAATTGGAAAGGTATGTTAGGAAATTCTAAAAACATTCAAGAATTAATATTCCTAATATATTAAAAGTTTCTAAAATAGAGAAAAGAAAAATACAAACAACATAATGGAAGAAAAGACTAGAGAGTAGATGGAAAAAATAAGTTGCTTAACCATTTAAAAAATGTTCAATATTGTTCACAAACAGAAATACAAAAATGAAAATGATGTTGAATTACTTTTTCTCACCTGTAAGATTTTCAGTATCCATATGTTTGATTACTTGACAAGTTAGTGAAGATATGAGCATTCATATATATATATATATATATTTTAAAGATTTTATTAATTTATTTGACAGATAGAGATCACAAGTAGGCAGAGAGGCAGGCAGAGAGAAAGAGGAGGAAGCAGGCTCCCTGCTGAGCAGAGAGCCCGATGCGGGACTCGATCACAGGACCCTGGGATCATGACCCGAGCCGAAGGCAGAGGCTCAACCCACTGAGCCACCCAGGCGCCCCAGCATTCTTATATATTGTTGGTGAAATAAAAAACAGTGAAATGCCCTATGAAGGGGAATTGGGAAATACCTAACAAAATTACATGTTCATTTACCCTTTGACCAAACAATTCCACTTCTATACTCCTAAAAAACACAAGCAAAGTTACAAAATAGTATGTGCACAGGGTTATAAAATTCATTCTTTGTAATATTTGTACTATTCATAATAACAAGTGAACTAGAAACAAAATTTACATTAATATTGGTTTGTATCCACACAATGGAACACATGCTGCTATAGAAAAGAATACAGGACATCTCTTATCCCACTGTAGAGTGATCACTAGGATATATTACATTAAATAAAACCAAAAATCTGAGATCTATTAATGCGAATATAGTACCTATCATTTACAAAAGAAATAGAAATATAGTATATATGAGAAATGGAAAGGTAAATACAAACATATGTATACTTCATGGTAGAAAAAGAAAATAGAATCAAGATTATTTTGTATTCAGTAGAATTTTACTTGAGCTTACTAGGTATTTCCTAGGTATCTGCAAAGAGTTAATTTTGTTTATAAAAATACGGCACAAAGAGAAAATAAATTTTTAAGGTTCACAATTTCCAAGTATTAATCATAAAAAGCAATGTTGAAGAAAATTGTAGACCATTTGTGAAAAAATAAAAAGTAAGGAAATGACATTAGAGCCCATTTTGGCTAAGAAATTGATTACAGTGCATGGATTTGTACCAAGAATAAATATGTTATTTATGTTTTATTGCGATGTAATGAATTTATAATATTGGGTAAGTTTAAGGTATACAGTGTGCTAATTTGATACATTTATATGGTTGCCATATGATTACTACCGTAGGCCTTAGTTAACACCTTTATCATGTCATGTAATTATCATTTATTTTCTTTAAATATAAGTATTGTCGATTTCCATTCCCAAAAGTTTCCCAGTTTGGACAAGAATTTATATGATGATTTCTACTTCTAGTTCCTAGAGGACTCTGCTGCTAAATACACTAGCCCCAACACACACATCACCTGTAGGGCATCCTCTCAAGGAGTATAACTCAATGGAAACCATGAAGTAGTGGAAAGGACAATTTATGTTTTCCCAAAGAATCTGGGCAGAATCTGAAATTCCCTGAAATTAAAAGAATGTGGCAGAAGTGACACTGGGCTAGTTCCAAACCTAAATCACTGAATCACTTGAAGACGCAGCAGCTTTCACTCTACAGGCTCTTAGAAGCTAGTTGCAATGATGTGAGAAGCCCAAGCCACTAGGAGAAGGCATAAACCATCTTAGTTGAGATCCTAGACAAAAGCCAGCATCACCTGTCAGCCACGTGGTTAGCATCTTTACCATTTCTACCCAGTTGAGCTAGGATCTCAACTAAGACGGTTTATGCCTCTCTGTATAAAGCCCCAGCTGACATGTGGAACAGACAATCCATAAAATCAGGAGAAATAATCAAATCATTTTTTCAATTGAACTGCCTATTTTGAGATAATTGTAGATTAAAATGCTGTGGTACGAAATATACAGAGAGATTGAATGTACCTTTTAATCAGTTTCCTCTACTGTTAACATCTTGCAAAATAATACAACATCACAAACATGGCATGGGCGTTGTTGCAACGCACTCGAGTTATTCAGGCTTCCCGATTTTACTTATACTCATTTGTGTGTGTATTTAGTCCTAAGCAATTGGATTTCATGTGAAATTTCAGGCATCTAGCACTACAGCTAAGATACAGAACAGGCCCCATTGCCCTGAGGATTTCTTACTGCCCTTTTTCTTTTATAACCAAGCTCACCACCCCACCCTACCATCTCTAATCCTTAGCAACCAGTAATCTCATCTCCATTTCTAGAATTTAGCCTTTTAAAAAAGTGTTATGGAAATGGGATTATACAGCATATATAATTTTAGGATTGGCTTTTTTCATTCAACATAATTCCCTGGAGATTCAAGTTACAATATTTATCAGTAGTTTATTCTGGTTTATTGCTGAGTAATATTCCATGATATGGATTTACCACAGCTTGTTTAGCCATCCATTCACTGATTTTTGTGTGACTAAGTTTTTATTTTTCTGGGATAATTGTCCAAATGTGCCATTGCTAGGTCCTATGGTAGCTGCATGCTTCGTCTTTTGTTGTTGTTGTTTATTAATTAATCAATCAATTAATTAATTTTTAAAAGAAACTGCTAAACCCCTTTCCAGAATAAAGATGCTATGTCTGCAAAAAACCTTGCTAGGGTTGTGATAGGACTTGCATTAAACCTGTAGATCAGTTTAGGGAGAATTAATGTCTTTACTATGTAAGTTTCCAAACCATGGACGCAGTATCTTTCCATTTTGTATGTTTTCTTTGATTTTTTTTCATCAGCATTTTGCAGTTTTCAGCATACAGATCCTATACATGTTTTGTTAACTTCGTACCCAACATTTCATTTCCTTTGGGGTTAATTGTAAATAGTACTATATTTTTAATTTTGGTCTATACAAACTCATTGTTAGTATACAGAAATGCAATTTATTTCTGTGTATTGATTGTATCCTGTGACCTTGCTGAACATGCTTACAAGTTCTAGCAGTCATTTTGTGGATTCCTTGGTTTGTTGTTGTTTTTTTTTTAAAGGGGTGGAGGGACAGAAGAAGAGGGAGGGAGAATCCTTTATTTTTATTTTTATTTATTTATTTGACAGAGATTACAAGTAGGCAAGAGAGGCAGGCAGGGAGAGAGAGGAGGAAGCAGGCTCTCCGAGGAGCAGAGAGCCCGATGCGGGGCCCGATCCCAGGGCCCTGGGACCATGACCCGAGCCGAAAGCAGAGTCTTTAACCCACTGAGCCACCCAGGCGCCCCAAGGGAGGGAGAGAATCTTAAGCAGGCTCCACACCCAGCACATGGGCTCTGATCTCAGGACCCTGAGATCATGACCTGAGTCAAAATCAAGAGTTGAACTCTTAACTGAGTGAGCCACCCAGGTGCCCTGGTATGTTCTTCATATGCAATCATGATATTTGTAAATAAGGATAATTTTATTTATTCTTTTCAATATGTATACTTTTATATCTTTTGCTTGCCTTATTGAAGTAGCTAGAACTGCCAGTATTATGTTTAATAACACTGATGAGAGTAGACATACTTGTGTTATTCCTAATTTTGGAAGTGGAAAGCATTCAGTCTTTCACCCTTAAGTATAAAGTTAGCTGTAAGTCTCTTGCAAATCTTCT
Organism: Mellivora capensis; assembly: GCA_004024625.1. Classification (NCBI taxonomy): domain Eukaryota; kingdom Metazoa; phylum Chordata; class Mammalia; order Carnivora; family Mustelidae; genus Mellivora; species Mellivora capensis. Next base: position 1,264 of record PISX010029249.1, on the reverse strand, counting down.
TTCTTATATTGACATAATTTCTCTTATAAACTTGCTGAGAGTTTTAAAAATCATAAATAAATGCTTTATTTATTCATTCACTCATTTTTTAAACTGTAAATGCTTTTCCTGAATCAATTGATAAGATCATGTAATTGTATTTTTTTAGGCCAGTGATGTTCCAGTGATGATCCAGTCTTGCAAGCCTGAAATAAGCCCCACTGGTCCGTGGTATATAATTCTTTTTACACATTTTGATTCAATTTAATAATTTGTTGAGGCTTTTGGCATCTAAGATCATGAAAGATATTAGTCTATAGTTTTCTTTTTTGTAGTATCTTTTTCAGGTTTGGTATCAGAGTGATAACTGTTCTATTTGAGAAGTGTGCCCCACACTTCTATCATCTGTAAGATTATATAAATTTTGAGTGGATTGTTCTTTAAATATTTGAAAAAGTTCTTCAGTGAAGGCTTCTGGACCTGAAATTTCTTTTTCAAGAGTCTTTATATTACAAATTCACAAACCGGTGGTTATGGGATTTGCTAATTTTCTCTCTACTTTGATCAGTTGCTGAGAGGGAGGTGTTGAATTCTTAACTATAAATGTGGATTTGTTATTTTTCTTTTCAATCTGTCATTTTTGCTTCATGTTGTTTGAGCCTTTCTAGCACATACATAGTTAGGGTTGTTATGTTTTATTTTCTGATGGGTTTCTTGCATGTTTTTATACGATTTCATCTTGATATATTATGGTATTTTGGAGTATGTTTTTTGGCATATAGTTTTCTTAGTTGCTGTTCTGGTTATTTTGGTTATTATAATATCTAGGGGACATTATAGTCTATTGCTATCAACATTTTACCATTTTGTGCGAAGTGTGCAAACCTTACTTTTATTTGGATCTTTTTACCTTCCTTCCTTTTAAATATCATTATTTTGAATATCAAATGTTGTTATAATTTTGTTTCAGTTACCAAATATGATTTATAAATCCCAGGAGAAGGATAATATATTGGAAGACTTGTATTTCTTCTTGTTTTCATTGTTTTGTTTTTTTCCCAATCTGCCAGATGCTCCAAGATTCTTTATTATCTCCTTTCTCTCTCTTTTTTTAAGATTTTATTTATTTGACAGAGAGAGAGAGAGAGATCATAAGTAGGCAGAGAGGCAGGCCGAGACAGGGGGGGAAGCAGGCTCCCCGCTGAGCAGAGAGCCCAATGCGGAGCTTGATCCCAGGACCCTGAGATCATGACCTGAGCTGAAGGCAGAGGCTTAACCCACTGAG